>ONZH01007362.1:0-174641 GCA_900303285.1 Rhinella marina
AAAATATTCTTGTAAAACCTGTGTTTTGAGTGTTTTGTTAACTCTTTAACACCTTCTTGACATAGTGTGAAGAAGACAGGGATGTAAGTTTAGGCCAATGACGGAAAAAATTTTCCCACTGCCATTTTCCCGTACTAATGAACACAGCGGTGTCTGCCGGTCGAAGTATTAATAAATTACGCACACTCTGGTTCACTGATTACAATTTACAGTAAAAGAAAATGGCTTGGAAAGTGAAAGTTGGCAGTGAAAATTATATTTGAGCTTTTCATGTCTGCCCCGGCCAGTAGTAGTAGGGGACGGGGTATATTAGCAGAGAGTGATTGGTAAATACAACAAACTGCGGTGGAGTATAACAATCTCCGCTAATGTAACTTGTAACGGGAGTCAGAGGTAACAACTGTAAAAATTTCATTTTTTTATAAAAATTTTTTTCTTTATATATATATGTATATATATATATATATATATATATATATATATATATATATATATATATTCTTTTTTTGGGGAGGGGGGGGAGTAAAGACTGAGGCTCCAAAACAAATTTAAGAATACTAAATAGAACTATTAGTAACGGTAACAACAGCTACTCTCCTGCTAAGCATAGAAAACGGTGGCGGAGGTAGACAACAGTGTTTGGTTTTTAAGGGTTTTGGTTTGGAGACTTCGGGTACGCACAGCCCATGACATGACACAAGACGTTTGAAGTAACGCTATGGGCCGGCTGACAGAAACAGTGGGAAGACACTCAGACTATTCTGCCCTGCAAGGCCTGATCTAATCACCAGCCTCAGCAAGAGGAGTATGAAATTTGGAGGTAATCCAGCCTTTATTCATTTTTATAAAGGTGTTTTTTTGAACACTGCCAGGTGACAATTTTGTCCTTTTGGGTGTCACCCCCCCCAGCGGCACTAAAAACCCTCTCTGACATCACACTTGAGGCTGGGCAGGAAAGAAGCCCTAGTGCATAGTGGGACAGTTCCGACCACTGTTGTAATCTGCCTGCCCAGAAGTCCAGGGGGTCTGAGAAGAGGCTTTGCGAGCCAGACTGCAGGTACGCCTGAACCTGCTCATTGAGGAGGGTGATCTGAGCCTGCTCAGTTGGCTGCAGCTGTTGGGAGGACCGCCTTCTCAGACACGCTGGCAGAAGGCTGGGGTTGGCTAAAACCTGTGGCCAGGTTACTACATAGCTTCTCCCGCAATGATGCTAATTTCTCCTCCCTTTCCGGTGGAGGAAAACAATCCCCAATGTTGGATTGATACCGCGGGTCCAGAAGCATCGTCAGCCAGTATTCGTCTGTCTGCCTTATTTTTAGGATACGCCTGTCGTTCCGTAAGCATGTGAGCAAACAGCTCGCCATCCTGGCCAGCGTGCCTGAGGAGCCAGTTCTTTCCATCTCAGCCTCTCTCAGGGACACTTCAGTGTCCCTGAAAGTCTCATCATCGTCATCCTCATTAAAATCCTCCTCCTTCCCCCCCCCTCCTCTAACTGAAGCTCCTCATCCTCCTCCTGCTCTGCAAGGGAACTTTGGCGTTGGGGATCCCTTACAGTGACAGCATGGCGTGCAGATAGATGGGCAGGATTTCCTTCCCCCATTGCCCCTTGTTGCATGAGCGTGAGTGTCTTTTTCAGCACAAATATTAGTGAAATTACGTCGTTCTCACTGCAGCTGTCCCTGCTGACCAATTTTGTGGCTTCCTCAAAGGGCATTAGAACAGTGCAGGCATCTCGGACCAGCCTCCACCGATGGAAATCAAAGCCGCACCTGTTCCCTATGGTGGAAGATTCTGGCTGCTGCTGGACAAAATCATCCACTGCTCTACGCTTCTCAAGGAGCCACTGCAACATATGAAGAGTGGAATTTCACCGGGTCGGCACTTCACCTATTAAGCGGTGTGGTGGAAGACCGTTTTGTCGCTGCAGTTCCACCAGAGTGTGGCGAGATACATATGAATGGCTAAAATGAGTGAAAAGCTTCTGCGACTTTGCCAGCACTGTGCGCAGGCCAGTGAATGTCTTGAGAAATCTCTGCACCACTAGGTTTAGGACATGTGCCATACAGGGAGCATGCGTGAATTGATCCAGGTTTAGCACTGCCACTATATTTGTCCCATTGTCACTCAATACCTTGCCCACTTCCAGCTGGCGTGGAGACAGCCAGTGCGCTCTTTGCTGCTTCATGTAACGTAGCAAGCGCTGGCCTGTGTGGCTGCTACTGCCAAGACAAACTAAGTCTAACACTGCATGGCAGCGTTTCACCTGGCACATGTGATAGGAAGGAGGGGGTTAACTCTCTGCCCTGACGCTTCCTGTGGAGGTGGAAGCTGATAGTTGTTGGGTGGACTGCTGCAATCTTGGCTGGAAAGTGCGTGGAGGTGCCAACAGCAATTGGCACGGTTGCTGGGGGGTTTCTGTCTCATTGCCACTAAATAAATTCAGCCAGTGGGCCATAAAGGACATGTATTGCCCCTGGCCATAAGCACTGCTCCAGGTGTCCACTGTGACGTGCACAGTGCTGCAGGGAGACAGCTGCAGGGAGCATCCAATATTGTCTGCCACATCGGAGTAAAGGGCAGGGATAGCTTTTTTGGAGAAGAAATGCCGGCTAGGGACGTGCCAGCGTGGCTGAGCGCAAGCCATTAGCTCCCTAAAAGCTGGGCAGTCAACCAGCTGGTACGGCAGAGACTGTACAGCCAGCAACTTTGTGAGGTGACCATTCAGTTTACGCACTGTCGGATTACTTGTGGCGTAAAACTGCTTCCTGGCCACACACTCAGGAATGGACGGCTGCCAAATAAGAGGAGGTGGAGACATGCATGCAGTGGGCAATGAGGTGTATGTACTAGTTACACCCCTGGATGTGGCCTGAGCTATGGTCCTTGATGCGGCCTGCCTGACAGAAGGGACCCCGGGAGAAGTTACCAGCTCTTCAGTATTAATGGGCTGTTCTAAATTTCCGGCATGATGCCGCTTCAGATGGTTCCACAGAGCAGTGGTCCCGACATTTGTGGTTTTCCCATGGCTCAATTTCTGTTTACACAAATTACACGTGGCCATACTGCTGTCCCCCGGCAAAGTGGTGAAATACTTCCACACACCCGACGTGCGCCCTCCACAGCTGGCCAGGCTTGTAGCCCTTGCATGCTTACACCCTGGTGCCGGCCCCACTATACTTGGGGTCTCGCTAGTTCCCAAGGAAGGACTGGCCCTGGGCCTAACTTGCCTCTGCCCTCTGTTTCTGCCACTACTACTACCACCCTCCTCCTCGGAGATCAAACCCTCCTCACCAGCCCGATCCGCCTCCCAGGTCCTCCGGTCTAACACATCAGATTTATCATCAGATTCCATTCCACCACTTTTTTGGACTGCAAATTTGGCTGTTCCCCACCAAACCGACAATTCCGGGCAGTCCAAACTATGACTGCCCTCTAAGAAATCCTCAGGGAGGCTGTCCTCTATAACCGCCGGATTATGCAGTGGGCTTCGGTGGCTTTTTTTTAATAAATTGCAGAAGGGACACCGCTAGGAGGGGACACTGAAGCAGAAAATGATGGGGTTTGCTGGAGTAGAATGGTGGAGCAGAAGGAACGCTCTGAGTCTGACCCCTGGCTGCATACACCTCATTGCCCACTGCATGCATACGGATACTGTATCAACAGATGACAGCAGATCATGCGGCTGAGACTGAGATGAGCGTGCCATCCACTCCACTACCTCATCTACTTTCTCCTCCACTACAATTTTGCGCCTTGGTAGGTTAGCCTGGTGGAACACCGGCCAACTATTATGAATTACAGAAGTAGAAGCTCTGGCTACAGGTCCTTTGGCATTGCTGCCCTGTGCCACCTTCTCCCTTTTTTTAGAGCTCGAGGTCTGGCTGGAATTGGACTTCTTTTGTTGATCCATTCCAGACATTTTTGACTTTTACTCTTACAATTACACCCCAATTTTAACCGAGCCTGAGCCAATTAGAGCAAGCCCTGCCCACTAGGTCAGGTGACCATTTTTTCCCAGGCTTTTGCGCACGAATAACGAACAGTAAAAGTACGCTAATTACTTCTATTTGTACGCAACAGCATATAGAGTAACTTATACGTAGCATTAGCGTACAATTTATCGGACAAGTATGTAGCAAATGCGTAGAAAAACAAAGTGAATCACCTAATATTCTGATTCGCTTTGCAGCTGAAAATTTCCAAGATTCAATACGAATCAACAAATAGAATCGCTCATCTCTAACAGCCTTGTATGTTCTATGCTACACAGCTCCGTCTGCCACCAGTATTGCGGCCGCCTGCCACTATATCCGTACCATACCCTCTCCATATCCATTTCTAAATTTTAAAATTACAGTGCAGCAGAACAAAAGACAAAGGAAATAGTGGAATTGTGATTTCTGAGAAGAGTTTAAAGAATGTTCTGTTCTCATTTGCACTTTGAAATTTAGCAATAGATAGCAGTAAACAAGTAGCCTCAGATTTTAGGCAGGCAGTGAACCATGTCAGAAATAAACTATTCCAATCTATCTAAACCTCAGCACAAGTTTCTAAGAGTGATTGCGGTCTTTACCTAAAGACAAGGGCGACATTGGCTAGCAAAGTTGTGTACAAGACATTGCAGTTAGTCATAATCCTGCTTGGTTCTTGTTGTTTTTATGCAACCTGCCATCTGCAGCTTTTCTTGCTCTCTTCAAATGATAGCACGCCTAATGAGCAGTCTGCATGCTTGGTGTCAGTGCAGCTCAAGAGCAAATATATCAAGGCATAACAAAGCTAAATGTGTTTCTATGAGGAAGAACACAGCAGCTTCCGAAAGAAACCTTACAAAGTCTGATTGCTAGAGTAGCTAAATATACGGTAGCTGCCATGTAAATTGAAAAGAGTGTCAAGTGCAGCAATCAGCATATCTCTGTTTTAGTAAGATAAAGCATTTAAAGGCAGATTTAATAAGCTTGCTATACGGCACTTCCATTAATGGACAATTCTATTATTTTCTGCATTAGTTAATAACAAGGTGAAAGTGACTGAATAATAATAATAATCATAAAAAAGTCTCATTATAAGAAATGTGACTGATAGGTAAACATTGTAGATTCTAAATTACTTTGAAGGACTCTGACGGACAGGAGAAGTGAGCTTCAATGTGGCAGATGAAAATTAAAGAACTTCACGGTGTACTGTACCAGACAGCGAGATGCGAGACAAGAGCTTATTATGTAGATGTATGGGGCAGGGAGCTTTGTCATTGTCATCAGGTACTAAACAAATAAATTTACACAACACTATCAAGACAAGCAGCGAGCAATACAATTGCAAGCTTAAAACCTTTCATTTGAAAACAAATGGGAAGTTGATTTATGCTTCTGGTATTTCTGAATATTACAATACCAGGAAGAAAATTGGTGATTTCACATTGAGAGGAACGTTAGCGGGATTAATCAACTTGTGATGGAAATACTGGGGCAGAATTCTAACGCGTGTGCCTCACACCACGTTTATCAAAAGAGTCAACCCACAAATGTACTAAAAAATAACTCGAGCTATGCACACAGCTAATTTAAGTATATCAATGCAAAAAAAAAAAAAACGCTCTCCAGTGTAATTTTCATTTTTTAATCTCTTTTACTATCTGAAGAACATTAGCCTTTCCTTACTGTGGACAGTAGTAGCAGCTCCTTACATGACACCATCAATCACCTACATCTCCTAAGATGAACTGCAATAAGCTTCTGTTCACCCCATCCTTCCCTGCATAGAAGATAAGCCCTCACCTGTAGCCCTGCAGATACATATGGAATCTAATGCCTCACACCAAATTCCTTCTCGACTGTCTAGAGGGAGACATCAGTGTATATTTCTATGAATTTAGTAGGAATGAATGAATGATGTCTGGGCCACTTCACGTGAATCTCTAGGAGATCACTCTACAAAGCGGAAGAAGAGAGCGGGGTAGCTATGGAGCATGTTAGTCCATCACTGAACCCATAAGAAGGTGGCAACAGGAAAAACAGCAGAGGTTACTACTAGAGAGGAAAATGTAATGTGCATCAAAAACATTACAATATTTTATTGCATGCATATTGAAGTGATAGTCCATTTGAATTGCCTTATTTAAAGGGTTTGTCTCATTTGTCATGTAGACAAAGTTAATACAAGTCACTTACTAATGTATTGTGATTGTCCATATTGCCTCCTTTGCTGGCTTCATTCATTTTTCCATCACATTATACACTTCTCATTTCCAGGGGTTTCCACTTCTGCTGGAGCGCAGATTTGAGGTGGCCGGGATGGGAGTTGCTGCACATGCGTGTCTTTGTTCCCATGATCCAAGTGAGAGAGGATAGCATTTTTTCCTGTAGTGTGCAAGCATGGCTACCACTGCTGGATTGCAGGGTGGTCATAACAATACAGTGTATAATGTGATGGAAAAATGAATCCAGCCAGCAAAGGCGGCAATATGAACAATCACATTACATAAGTGTCTTGTATTAACCTTGTCTGCATGATAAATCCCATTTGCTGAAATGAGAGAACCCCTTTAATGCATGTTAATACTGTATTTTCATGGGATTTGCATTTTTGTGTCATAGAGAGGCAGTGTTTTTTTTGCCTAGCTTTAAAACACATGACCATATACTGTATGTTGCTTTTTATTGCATTTTTAAATAGCTTGCTTTGTAGAGATCTACAGAGAATGTTGCCTCTGAGGAGGTCCATACTTTTATTTCTAAAAATGCATAACTTGTAATAAACACCACACAAATGCATGTATTAAAGCATATTATTTAAAAAAATGAGAGCAAAATGTCTCAAAAATACCATAATAGTACATTTCACATGAAAGAAAATTATCTACTTTGTTCTGGTAGTTTGTTCGCTGAATAAAATATGCCAGTCCAAAGTTGCATGTGAAGAAAGTCTTAAAGTGTAGAAAACTAATGTAAAAAATGCTGTATTTTTTATGTATTTATGTTTTTAATAATTTCCTTCATTGAAAGTAAATAAATCTCCATAAGGCCTCTTTCACACGAACGTTGTGTTTTGCGGTCCGCAAATTGCGGATCCGCAAAAACAACGGATGGCATCCGTGTGCATTCCGTAGTTTGCGGAACGGAACAGCTGGCCCCTAATAGAACAGTACTATTCTTGTCCGTAACACGGACAAGAATAGGACATGCTCTATTTTTTTTTGCGGGCAACGGAACGGAGCAACGGATGCGGACAGCACACGGTGTGCTGCCCGCATTTTTTGCGGGCCCATAGAAATGAATGGGTCTGCATTTTTCATGTGAAAAATGCGGATCGGAGCCAGCAAAAAATACTGTCGTGTGAAAGGGGCCTAAACCTGAAGAGAGATCTCCATTAGTATAGATATTAGACTTACCATATTGTCTTTCACTAGCAGGGCACAGCACTGTAACCCAGCCATTAACATTTTATGAGGATTCCATGCCACTGAATCAGCCCTAATTGAAAATAGATGTTGTTATAAAAAACATTTTTTCAAGCCAGATTATTTTATGAAATGTTAGGTGAAGCAAGAAGCACAAACCTGCTAATACCATGAAGCAATTTCTTATACTTCCGAGACAATAGTGCTGATCCCCCCCAAGATGCCTGCAAAATAGATAAAAACATTCATAAAGTTATTCCAAGAATTCATATCCAAGAAACTGAATGTGGAAAATTAAATAGTAAGTTAAAATACATGTTTACAAATGCAAGAAGTGTAAGAAAAATGTGGGACCTAGGGTCCATTGATTTAGAGTAGCACATTAAGGAGATAGAAGTTCAGATACGGTATATGACAGAGAGGGCTGCACAGGCTGGTACTTTCATCATAATGGGAGATTTTAAGTTCCCAGATACTGACTGGGGTCATGGTAATGCCTCAACTGCAAATAGAAGAAAATTCCTAAACTTGACCAGTTTATGGGCCATTTTGCGGAAGATCCCTCTAAGAGCGATGTTTTTTTAGATCTGTTAAATTCTAATAATGCCTCATTCACACATCAGTGTTCAGTAAGTGACTTCCATCAGTGATTTTGAGCCAAAACCAGGTGTGGATCTAAACACAGATCAGGTGCAGATCTTTCCCTTAGGGCTCATGCACACGCCCGGTGCTGGCCCATGGCTGTATTGCGGTCCGACATACGCCGGGTCTGCAATACACGGGCACTGGGCGTATGCAGCCCGCATCACGTATGGTGGACACATTCACTTCAATGGGTCCGCAATCACGGAGATGCGGAGTGGAGGCACAGATTGGAACACCACGGAAGCACTACGGTGTGCTTCCGTGGTGTTTCTGGCCTTGCCGCTGCACCGCAAAGAAGTAGCATATGCACTACTTTTTTGGGGTGAGGACCGTCGGATGCAGATCGCAGATCCCATTCAAGTGAATTGGTCCACGATCCAAATGCAGCGGCCCCACAGTCAGTGCCCGTGCATTGTGGACCACAAATTGCTGTCCACAGCACGGGCACTGACAGCACAAGTTCGTGTGCATGAGCCCTTAGACCTTATATCTGTGGAGGCACCAATCCAGGATTTGGCTCACAATCACTGAAAGAATACACTGACCAAAACACTGAAGTGTGAATGAGGCTTAATACAGAGCTACTTGGGAATGTAGGTAATAGTGATCACTAAAGATGAGCAAAGTTGAGGGGTGAGCTGTAGCCTTTGAAATTTATAAAGGGCTTAATAAAATTTGTAAAAAAGAGATAAAATCTGCAAAAACACAAAATGATCAGTAGGTTGGTAAGAGAGCAAAACAAATATTGTCATGTATTAAAAGAGGCATGGACTTATGAGACAGGGATATAATATTTTCATTTTACAAGGCTTTGGGGTGGCCTTAGCTGAGATAAGCAGTTCTGTTATGGCTACCAGATCATAGAAGGGATGTCCTGAAGAAGGAAAAAATATAAAGAGGAGCAACTAAACTAATAATGTGTATGGACCTCATTGACTTCTCTAGGTCTAAATTCCTGGAAACCCCAACAATCAGCTTTTATCTCTGGGGAAGTGTTTTTTCCCAGCATGCTTTTCATAGATACTTCATACTTCAGAGATATTTCATAGTTACTGGTAATTTCTCTTTTAGAAGGGAATGTTCTGTAAATCTGACTGTGTTACATTACAGTATTTATCCAATGTAACCATAGTAATTCTCCATCTACTAACTTACATCCACATGGAACCAAAGTTTATGCTCCTCGCAGATGTCTGCAATATCATCCAAAGGATCGAATGCTCCTAACACTGTAGTGCCAGATGTGGCAACAACAAGGAATGGCACAGCTCCCTGCAAAAAATGGATACAGAAAATGATTAATATTTTTCCATCAATATTTTTCTTTTAGTAGAAAATGACATGTATGTTTATTAACAATGTTTGGATACCTAAACTACTGGAGAAATGTTCAAAAGTATTTGGTGAAGCTAAACCCTTCTACACATACTGTATGTTTGGAGGAATACTGCAATGTTTAGATTGTCACTGCGATAGAGCACTATATTTTCTGATATATGTATTGCTCCTCTATAATAAAACATATGTTGTAGCGTGCCACACTTTTTTATCTTACTGATGTTTTTGCAATCCATGAGAAATATATAAAATTCCCTGCATCCTCAAGTTGAAGTGTAACTGTCATGTTTTCATTTAAAAAAATTCAGTTACCATATTTTACTGTTGCTGCATGATTATTCATAAAGGAATCTTTAGTTTATTCACACACCACTGTTTTCCTTGAGCTAATCCCTTAGTTAATCCTGTTTTCAACAATACAATATAAAGATCTTCTCAAGATGGCTCATCTGAGGCCACATCTGCCTTCCCTCACTTCACATACACACTTGCTGTAGCCAGTAGCTTTCTGCCAGCCAATCAGATTGGATTACTGAGAGACACGCCTGCATACTCTGAAGCCTAATGCAGGCATGCAGTGTGGAGGACCGCCCCTCTGTCTTCTGTTTACACTAAAGGGTAGACAAACAAGCCATAGCAATGGTCTTTTAACCCGATGCCGACCGCCCACTGTCTTTTGACGGCGGGCGGTGCGGGTCCCGAGTCTGCAGCGCCGTCTAAAGACGTCGCTGCAGAAAAGGGTTGTCAGGGGGCCCCAGGATGGACGAGCGGCGGGGGTCCGGCTGTGCCCAATAGCCGGACCCCTGCTGAATGCGCCAGCATCGGTGAAAACACCAATGCCGGCGCATTAACCCTTCATGTGCCGCGGTCAGCGCTGACCGCGGCACATGAGGCGTGAGGCATGGTCCGCCGCTATTCAGGATGGCGAGCGGGGCCATCGGGTCCCCGTGCTGCTGTGACGGGGACCCGATGGCTTGGATAGCAGCCCGATGCCTTCCTTAGGCATCGTGGCTGCTATCCCTGCGTTCCTGTGCGATCCAGCCCCCTGGATCGCACAGGAAGCAGGCTGTAAGTGTATTACACTGAGTAATACACCTACAGCCAATGCATTACAATACAAAAGTATTGTAATGCATTGTAAAGGGGATCAGACCCCTAAAAGTTAAATAAAGTGGAAAATGAAAAGTTAAAAAATAAAGTAAAAATAAATAAATAATAATAATAAAAGTCTTAAAAAAAATAAGCCATTTTAAAAAAAAGTTAAAGTTAAAGTTAAAAAAATTGTAAAAAAAAGGTGAAAAAAGAAAGGTATACATATTAGGTATCGCCGCGTCCGTATCGACCGGCTCTATAAAAATATCACATCATCCACCCCGCCAGGTGAACGCAGTAAAAAAAAAAAAAAAAACTGTGCCAAAACAGACATTTTTTTGGTCACCTTCCCTTACAAAAAGTGTAATACCAGGCGATCAAAAAAGCGTATGTACCCCAAAATGGTACCAATCAAACCGTAATCATGTCCCGCAAAAAATGAGACCCTAACTAAGACAATCGCCTGAAAAATAAAAAAAATATGGCTCTCAGAAAATAGCAACACAAAAAAAGATTTTATTCTGTTCACAAATGCATCTAATGTGTAAAACTTTCCAAAAATAAAAATGTTAGACATATTGGGTATCGCCACGTCCGTAACAACCTGCTCTATAAAAATATTACATGAGATGGCCCCCCAGGCGAATTCTGTAAAAAAAATAAATAAAAAACTATGCCAAAATAGCCATTTTTTTCCCTCTTCCCTCACAAAAAGTGTAATAGCAGGCGATCAAAAAGGTGTATTTAACCCAAATTGGTACTAATCTAACCGTCATCTTGTCCTGCAAAAATGATACCCTACCTGAGACAATCGCCTGAAAACTGAAAAAAATATGGCTCTTTGAAAATGGCAACACATAAACAAGATTTAATTCAGTTCTAAAATGCATCTAATGTGTAAAACTTAACAATAATAAAAATGTTAGACATATTGGGTATCCCCGCATTTGTTACAACCTACTCTATAAAAATATCACATGACTTGCCCCCTCAGGTGAATGCTGTAAAAAAAATGCTAAAAAAAACTATGCCAAAACAGCTATTTTTTCACCTTGACTCACAAAAAGAGTAATACCAAGCGATCAAAAAGGCGTATTTACCCCAAAATGGTACCAATGAAAACCTCACCTCATCCTGCAAAAAATGAGCCCCTACATAAGACAATAGCTCAAAAAAATAAAAATCAATGGCTCCCGCAAACCAATCCATCAAAATCTGTGTTGTAAAATCCATATGGCACTCCTTCTGTTCTGAGTCCTGCCATATGTCCCCACAGCAGTTTACCACCACATATGGGGTGTTGCCGTATTCAGGAGAAAATGGGTAACATAATATGGGGTGCTTTTCTCCTGTTACCCCTTATGCAAATAAAAAAACTTGGGGCTATAGAAACATTTTATTGGAAGAAATGAAACTTTTCATTTTCACAGCCAAGTGTTTCCAAATTCCGTAAAACGCTTAGGGGGTCAAAGTGGCCAGTACCCCCCTTAATATATTCGTTGAAGGGTGTAGTTTCCAAAATGGGGTCACTTTTTGAGGGTTTCCACTCTAGGGGTACGTCAGGGTCTCTCAATTACAAAATGGTGCCTACAAACTATTTTAGCAAAATCTGCCTCCAAAATCCATATGGCGCTCCTTTCCTTCTGACCACTGCCACAAACCCATAGATACGTTTACCACCACATATGGGGTATTTCTGTAAACTGCAGAATCAGAGTAATGTATATTGAGGTTTAGTTTGCTGTTAACCCTTGCTGTGTTGCAAGAAAAAAATTATTAACATGAATAATCTACCAAAAAAGTGAAATTTTGAAATTTCACCTCCATTTTCCTTTAATTCTTGTGGAACACCTCAAGGGTTAACAAAGTTTGTAACAGCAGTTTTTTATAATTTGAGGGGTGTAGTTTCTAAAATGGGGTCATTTATGGGGGGTTTCATTATGTAAGCCCCTCAAAATCACTTTACATCTGAACTGGTGCTTAAAAAAAATGGTTTTGGAAAATTTGGTGAAAATTTGAAAAATGGCTTCTAAACTTCTAAGCCCTCTAACGTCCTAAAAAAGTAAAATGACATTTATAAAATGATGCCAACATAAAGTAGACATATGGGGAATGTAAAATAATAACTATTTTTGGAGGTATTACTATTTATTTTGAAAGTAGAGAAATTGAAATTTGGAAATTTGCTAATTTTTTCAAATTTTTTGTAAATTTGCTATTTTTTTATGAATAAAAATGAAATATTTTGCCACAAATTTACTACTGTCGTGAAGCACAATATGTGACGAGAAAACAATCTCAGAATGGCCTGGATAAGTAAAAGCGTTCCAAAGTTATTACCACATAAACTGACACATGTCAGATTAGCAAAAATCAGTCTGGTCACGAAGGTGCAAAATGGCCCGGTCATTAAGGGGTTAAGAGACCAGTGGAAGGGACAGGAGACATTAATGAAAGCTGTTATTATAAGCTAATTGCAGATCTTTTGACAATCATTGACAGACTAACTCAGGTATACATACCTAGCTTTAATAAACTAGTAAATAAAAAAATACACTTTAAAAAGAGCAACACATAAGCAGCCTGGTATGGTATGATAAGAAGATATTTGTTGAACATTATTAAACATCCCAGCTGTCACAAAGATCAACACCATTTCAGTATCAAAAGTGAATATAGTCAAGGAAATGAGGCTGTGGCAAAAAAAATAGATGGTTGGCTGCAAATGTAAAGTTACTATAGCATATTTCTGAATAGAAAAGACTACAGCTCTGTATAGATTATATTCGACCACCACTGCTTAGTGTATGGCCACACTTTAAAGTTTCTGCATGCAGTTTTGGAAGCGAAAACCAGGAATACATTTAAAAAAGGAGACATTGTATTTGTCCTTTATACTCTTTCTCCTGTTATGATTTTGCTTCCAAAATGACATGCAGAAACCTGACTGTGTGGTTGTACCCTTGCAATGGCAATGGAGTGTAGGGGTATCAGGACTTACAGCTAGTATGGAACAAAATTATTGAAAATTTGATTTAGCTGCTTTGGCAAATTTTACAAAAAAATTGTCACAAAGCGCATTTCTTCATAAGTAGTGACAGGATTGGCGCATAGCAAATGTGGTGCCAATATTCAAAACAGGTCCAAAAACAGAGCCATATCAGCATGGCTTCATGAGGGATTGGTCAAGTCAAACTAATTTAATCAGTTTCTATGAGGAGATAACTTCTAGACTTTACCGCGCAGAATCAATGGATGTCATACAGTATATCTGGACTTCTTTAAAGTTTTTGACACTGTACCACATAAAAGGTTAGTATATAAAATGAGAATGTTTGGACTGGGAGAAAATGTCTGTATGTGGGTAAGTAACTGGCTCAGTGATAGAAAACAGAGGGTGGTTATTAATGATACACACTCAGATTGGGTCACTAGTGGGGTACCACAAGGGTCAGTATTGGGCCCTATTCTCTTCAATATATTTATTAATGATCTGGTAGAAGGCTTGCACAATAAAATATCATTTTTTTGCAGATGACATTAAACTTTGTAAAGTAATTAACACTGAAGAGGACAGTATACTGATTCAGATGGATCTGGATAGATTGGAGGCTTGGGCAGAAAAGTGGCAGATGAGGTTTAACACTGACAAATGTAAGGTTATGCACATGGGAAGGAAAAATGCAAGACACCAGTACATACTAAATGGTAAAACACTGGGTAACACAGACATGGGAAAAGACTTAGGAATTTTAGTGGACAGCAAACTAAGCTACAGAAATCAGTGCCAGGCAGCTTCTTCCAAGACCAATAAGATAATGGGTTGCATCAAAAGGGGCACAGAAGCCTATGATGAGTGCATAGTCCAGCCACTTTACAAATCACTAGTCAGACCACACATGGAGTACTGTGTACAGCTCTGGACTCCAGTGAACAAGGCAGACATAGCGGAGCTGGAGAGAGTTCAGAGGAGGGCAACTAAAATAATAACTGGAATGGGTGGACTACAGTACCCAGAAAGATTATCAAAATTAGGGTTAACTGAGGGGAGATCTAATAACTATGTATAAATATATCAGGGGTCAGTATAGAGATCTCTCCCATCATCTATTTATCCCCAGGACTGTGAAGAAGGGACATCCTCTGCGTCTGGAGGAAAGAAGGTTTCTACACAAACATAAAGAGGATTCTTTACTGCAAGAGCAGTGAGACTATGGAACTTTCTGCCTGAGGAGATGGTGATGGTGAATTCACTAAAAGAGTTCAAGAGGAGCCTGGATGTATTTCGAGAGTGTAATAATATTACATGTTATAGTTACTAGAGATGGGTTGTCAATCCAGGTAGTTATTCTGATTGCCTGATTGGAGTTGTGAAGGATTTTTTTTCCCCTAAATTAAGAAAAATTAGCTTCTACCTCACAGGTTTTTTTTCCTTCCTCTGGATCAACTTGCAGGATAACAGGCCGAACTGGATGGACAGATGTGTTTTTTTTCCAGCCTTTTGAACAATGTTACTATGTAGGTAGAAGGTGCAATGATGGGGAATGGCGATTGACATTAATATTAAGGTCTATAATAAAAAAAATTAAATTATAATTATCTCATCCATTTGAAGAGCCCACCACCGCCATCTTGATTGAAGATCTATCACCAAATCTCACATGGCGTGTGATGACATCATCACGTTGGCCGGTGTGACAATGTCATACGTCACTGTGCACAAGATTTTGCACATGATCTTCAATCAAAATGGCGACAGTGGGCTTTTTGCGCTCAAATGGATGAGATAAGTATGATTTTATTCCGTCTTGCATCGGCTCTAATGGGCTCTCCCATAGAGAGCCTGGTATGTCAACAGATCTCAACAAAGTTCCCTTGCCCTGCTTAATTTAGCACACGCCAAGGGTGATCATCAAAGTGTCAAAAGCTTAGATGCTCTTCTCAGTCAGGGTGAATGATTGCAGATTGAATTGTGTCCAGGTTCAGTTCTAAACTTTGGAGAGGAGACCTTAGTAGCAATTATCTATTACAAATTTTAGCTAGATGAGAAAACAGTAGTATTTACTTACTTCTTCTTTTGCGGTCTGCACTTGTTTTTTCAAGTCTTCTGGTATCATTTTTCCTCTAAATAAAAACAAAATTATAATCAAGAACGATTGATTGAATGAAATCAATAAATCATAAGAAACTAATGTAAATATAACATACGCATAAAAAAGAATACCTAGGGAGGTAAATATTACTCTACTACTCTAAAACAAAGGCAAATTAAAAAGGTCATAAAATGCAATATAAATGTTCAAAAAAAGATAATAAATCAGGAAAAGTAAAATAACTCTCCAAAATGTAGTAATATCTCCAAAGGTAGTAATATAATTTTACTCAAGAACATGAAATCATAATAGAAACTATAAAAAGTCAAAGGTTCATACAGAGCTATAAAAACAGTCCATAGAACAGTGAAAAAAAAAGTTTTTCTAGACCATGTGCACACACATACACAGTGTATTCATGAATAGGGTTGAGCGAACCCGGACCCAAACCCAGTCTTTTTTACTTCAGTCCGGGTTCGGGTTCGGTGTTCTGGTGTTTTTGAATTACTTTATTATTTTCTGTTATAACATGGTTATATTGGAAAATAATGACATTCTTAAGATGGAATGCAAAAGGGAAACCTTTAGAGGCATTCCATTTTGCATTCCGTCATAATAGAAGACTATGGGAGCATAACGGATCCCATAGACTTCTTTTATGACAGAATGCAAAATGGAATGTCTCTTAAAGGCTTTTGTTTTTCATTCCGTCTTAAGAATGCCATTATTTTCTGATATAACCATGGTGGTTGGTTGAGCAGCATAAAGGATCCACCTGGGTTTTTGTTATGTAGGACAGGACACCCAAACTCGAACTTTGACCTAAAGTTTGGTCGAACCTGAACTTCCACGGGTTCACTCATCCCTATTCATGAATAATTAGAATGTTCTCCTTTATATGACTGGCAGACAGGGCATTTAGCTTAAATTCTGTATGTCTGCAAACAGGGTTATCTGTGTGATATATTCTAGAAACAAAGGAACCTATGTAATAGGTGCAGACAAGAGGCAGAGTGATAAGCACTGCCTCCATTTTTATGTTGCTTTGCAAAAATGAATACTAAAATCTGATTATGAAATCATTACATCTAGTCCAACACATCTAGGCCACACTCATTTTTGGGTCTAAATATAGTGTCCATACAGCATATTTCCGGGGTCAAGTATAGCGACAACCAAAGATATATTTAACACTATGTCTCAGCTTATGGCTAATGCACACTGCAGATTCCTGTGCACAGAGCTTCTATAGCAGGGATCAGCAACCTTCGGCACTACATCTGTTGTGAAACTACAACTCCCAGCATGCATACTTGCTCTGCTCGTCTAAGAACTCTCATGTAAATCATTGGAGCGTGCTGGGAATTGTAGTTTCACAACAGATGGAGTACCAATAAGTGTGTGTGAGGGGAATTGCAGTTCATATTATGAAGCGAATACTACCGAGGACTTCCATTATGGAAACGCTCACTAGTACACAGTAGAACAGGGGAGTGGTGAATACAGGTCTTCTGCTTGCACGCTCACTGTGCTGTGACCTGATGTCACACAGCATTTGCACGCACGATGACCCGATGTTGTGCAACATCAGTTCACAATGCAGTGAGGCATCAGCAGAAGACAAGGGAGTGATGAATACAGGAAGAGTATGCTGGATCTGTGAGTGACAGAGGGGGTCTGATCTAAGGTATAATGAAAAATATTTTTTTTCTTATTTTCCTAAAATATGAGTGCTTCTTATGATCAGGTGCGTCTTATGCTGCAAGAAACATAGTAAGTTAGAGGACTCATAGACCCTAAGTGTATATGCACATGGTGTGCAATATATTTGGATTTTCCATGTGATTTTTATGCAGAAAATGTACAGCGTAATACAGTACTAGTTAAACAGATGAGATTTTCAAAATCTCATGTACACTGTGCAGAAAGTTACCACAGAGAAATCATGAAAATCCTCATCATGTCATTTATGAATCTTCAGAACAGATTTCATCCTTTGCCATACAAAGTTTTGAGATATGTGAAAAATCCGCAATAATATGTAGAATCAACACATACAGATTTTGGTATAGATTTAGTGCAAAAACACAATGAAAACCTCACTAAAATATGTGTGGAGTACTGGGAATCCCCATATACATTAGATACTTTGCAATTTCTGCAAAAATCAGTAAATTTACCCTTCATTTGTGTAATGTGTATGTCCAGCTTTAGAGATTTTCAGTACAATAGAAAATAGAGGGTTGGTGTCAACAGACAAGACTATCAGTATTTATATTGCATGGTAAAAACAACACTATTTTGAAATGTTTTTACACCATTAAAAATAATAATAAAAATAACAAAATGCAATACTTTCATCATGTTGCATTTTGATAAAAATATTAAATATCTGCTAAAATGCTAGCTTTTTACCCCCATAAAAGGAAAACCTTAAAAAATTTCAGATAAACTCCACAAAAAACAAACCTGGTCTTTCTGTATCAATCTCATCTAAAGCTTTTTTTTCCCTGTGGTGTTTTTATGTACGTTTCCATTTTTAGCCACATTTTTTGCATCTGCATTTTTTTGAGGTTTATTTTTTTATTTTTGGGTACAAACCCCTGATCTAGTTGTTAGATAAAGGCAAATAATAATAATAAACAAAAACACAGGATACACAAGTGTTTTTGTGCTACTGGCATGTTTGCTGTTTGTTGTTTCTACAGGAATTTTCATATCACTTTCTCTATTTAGGAAAAATGTCATAAAGAAAACACTATTGGTAAGACACACTGTCTGCAAAAAACACTAAAAGAACTGCCACAAAAAACATGCCAAAAACCACATATGGCAAAACTAAATATCAGTATAATACTGTTAGTATCATTTTGTAAATATTGTTAAAAAAACAAGAATGTCAAATGCCTTCGGAAATCGACAGAGTAAACATGTCATAGCTATGTTTAGAAAAGCACTACATTACCCTAATTAACGTAAAAAAATCCATATTCTGTTATGAATCTAAACATCTATCAATATTAAAGCCTAGAGTACGTGACTTGGACACCATTCTTCTTGTCTTGTCTATTTTCTGTTTCTAAATATAAACATTGTCCTAAAGAGGATTCAGCTATAGGATAGGCTCATCAACAGTGCACAGTTTGCTCAAGGAAGGGCAGCAGGCACATGGGCTCACTCACAATTTTGCTTAAGAACACAGTCTTGAATAAAGAATGGTATCAAAACATTCTCCAAAAGCATATTCTCCCAATGACCCAGGAGCAATTTGGTGATAAACAAAGTTTTTTGATGGAGCGCAATATCGCAAGGCAAAAGGGAAAACTAAATGGCTTGGTGAAATAAATGTTGACACTTTGGGTCCATGGCCAGGAAACTTTACAGGTCTCAAACCCATAGTGAACCTGTGGTCAATTCTGAGGGCAGACAAACAAAAGGACAGAAATTGTTATGAACTCCAAGCACTGGTTAGGCAAGAATGGGTTGCAATCAGTTAGGATTTGGCCCAGAAGCTAAAATACAGCATGCCAGGGCAAATTGCAGAAGTCTTTAAGAAAAAAGGGTCAACTCTGTAAATATTGAGTGTTTCATAACCCTGATATACTTGTCAATCAAATAAAAAAAAACTTATTAAATTCTTACAATTGCACTTCAGTATAACATAGGAACATCTGATAAAGGAACAACGAAATATACTATTCATTGTCGCAATTATCTAAATAGCCACATGATTCTGTAAATAAAATATATCCAACAGTAAATCAGAAACAAGTAGTTAAAAAAAGGAAAATTATATCTATTACAAAATGGTAGATTTTGGTAGGTAGCTATTGGCTCCAATTTGTAAGACTGATTAAGCCATAATTCAAATTTGATAGAGATATTTTATTCACAGTCTATACCGTGGGTGTTTTGTGGCAATGTGACCTTTTTTTTTCATATTTTTTTGTACATTCGATGTATTAAGGTCCCTTTACATGGGATGATATTACAGCAGATTTTCAGGAAGGAAGCATTACTTCCCGACAATCTGTTGATCACAAGTGAAGGAGACTACTGGATTTACATGCAACGATCTACTCCAGAGTATGGGGAGGAACAATCACCAATTCCTTATAAGGATTTGCCAGCAGGAGATCGTGTTTACAGGGCATGATCTGCTACCATTAAAAGATCATTTTTGCATGCGCTCAATGGATCTGATCTCCCGATGAACGACCGCTTCGCTTATTCATAGGGTAATAGACGGTACATTTGCACAACCCAATCATCCCTAATGAGTGTTACAATTAACGTTCGTTAGCGATAATCTGTACGATTCTCAGCCCACATAAGGGACCCTTTAGTTATGCTTAAAAGATATTTTGTTTGTAGAGGTTATGTTTATTATCAATTGAAAAAGGAACCTCCTTTGGTGATAGGTCTTATTTAATGGAGTTGTCTGAGCACCTACTAGTAAAATAAGTAAATCTATTATGTTCACTTTATAAATTCTTCCTTGCAATTCTTTTGGAGTTTCCTGCGCAAAGAATTTACATCCTGAGTACTGAAGTATCATTCTCAAACACGTTCCTGGATAAAATGTCAGGTTCCATGGTCAAAAGGACACGTTTTCATGAATGAACAATAAAGAATATTGAAGGTTAGTGCAGTTTTCTTTTTAATTACAGACCAATTAAGGGAGGCTTGAAAAAAACTATTACAAAAACAACTCCATTAAGTATTGTGAGAATGATTGGTTTCTATTGCAAAGTACTTATACCAGCATTAAAAATGGCTAGTTTAGCAAACTTTATCTATCACATAGTCTGTTGTATGTAACAAATCTTATTAATTAATACCCCACTGGGAGAAAAAAATGTGCAACTCAATTCTTCTTCCAGAAGGACAAGAAAACTAAGTATCTAAAGAGAAAATTGCTCTAGTTAGCTAAACGGCCTTTGCCAGAGTCTTGGGGTGCTCTTTTTCATTAGGGAGACCACCGAGAATGCATGAATCAGAAAAGCCAATTTGCGTACCTCTATCAGTGCCTATTATTTCACAAGAAATTCGGGACAAATTCTGATTCACTAGAATCAATTTGCTTATCTGTACTCCAGATCATTATATCTTGGCTGGAGAGGAAAGCTATTACAAAGAACACCTTTGTTTCTGGCAGGAGGCACTGTCCCTTTAAATGTTTTTACTATATGTAGTTTGTATTGCATTTTCATATTGTTCCATATAAAAGGTTTAGCAGTTACAAAAAGTGGCAGCTAATTTATGTGGGATAAATTATATTTTAGAACTAGTGTACAATTGGCTGGTTATTTATTTTCTGCATGAGTTTGGCCATCGATAACACAGTACATCACAATATTAATTACATTGCTCCCAGTTAGCTTTATTAGTGCCTATTGTTCTTGTGTGCATGATGAGATTGTGACAAAATGCTGGCATAGAGACAATTCTGTTTTCAGATCAGCACTACAAATCTGCACTACAAATAAGATATGCACAAGACTTAATTTATATTATATAAGGAATGCTATGCATAGGCATGATCTGCAGTATTAAATGGTACCCTGATGTCAATCGATATATGGCAGTGCCATGTCACCTGTCTTTGACAGTTATCTATTGAATACTGAAATGCAATACTTCACTTCCAAAACTAATGTCCACCTGTCATTTTGTCAGGATGTTATATACAACATTGCTAAACTTTTACAATAATTTTCTAAGAAACTAATTAGAAAGTAAAAAACAAAATAGCAGAGAAAAAATGAGACAGTGCAACAGATAGACATTATCTCTGTAAGTAACATAAATATGATTATCAAACTTTTCAAGGGCTATAAATAAGTAATTCCTGTATGGTCAGCATAAAAGTCCAAGTAATAATCAGTAGCAATTGGACTCAAAAGCTAAGTCAGTAATTAGGCACAACTCAACACGATATCATGACGTATTAACTGTGGTTTTACATAGGACTGTATGTAAACCCATATCACCTATTTATATTCTAGCAGGAATTTAGTGTTATGTTTATATTTCATTGCTAATACATATTTCATTTTAATATTTGTTCTGTATGCAATTTTATATTAACCTTGTGTGTATTCGATATTAACACAAATACATAATTGCAAGGGCAGAAACACAAGACTAAGAAAGATATTACAATTCCTGGTGATCTTCATGAGATTTCTCATTATCTAAATACTCCTAAACAGTCAGGAGATGTATAGGGGAAAATAGAAGGTTGTACTTGGATCATTTGATATGAAGCTATTTAAAAATGTAGTCATATGTACCTTTTATCTTCTTTGAATAACACTTTTTGTTTGTAAGACTTCAACATTTCAGGAATAATTTAAGAAGGTTCAGTTACCAGCAGATAGATTATTGGTAGATAGATAGATAGATAGATAGATAGATAGATAGATAGATAGATTAGATTAGATTAGATTAGATTAGATTTACTGTGGATTTCACCCAGTTTTCTGTCCTTTCTTATCTTTTCTCTTGGCTCAATATATCATGAGATGAGTGGTACAAGATGAAATTTATTTTTGCAATACTCTGTTGGGAGTTGTTTATGCTATATGTGTCTATATGTAGACACACTGTAGTTATGATATAAACTGCAGTGTGTCTATGGTTTTGCTAACAGGTCTTAATAATGTATTGAATTTGTAGCATTTTAAATCATAGGGGGTCATTAACCCCTATAGCTATCAGTGGATCCGCCGAAGTTATGTAGAGGCAACATATCTAGCATGAGTTTAAATGTTAGCCAACCTACTTGCTGGTTTACATTTAGACCATTTTCTATACCTAAAAAAAGGCTTAAGAAATGATGAATGAGACAGGGCTGTCGGCCCATCCCATTCCCCGGCCACAACATGCCTGCTTTTTTAGACCTGGTGTGACCTGGGAAAAGTCACTAATATAGGCATTTTTCTGATAGTAAATGACCTTCATAATTCTTAACCAACCGAGGAAAAGTAAGAGTGAACACATGTATGCATTGTATAGATTAAATCTGTGGTGAAAATCCAGATATAACTTTCTAAATATAAATGTTGTACTGTTGTACAAATTTTTATGTACTGACATACAGAGGTATATATTTATATACCAGTATATTATGCCTATGAAGTTTTTAGTTAGGGAAACACTCTCATACACAACAGTGCAGTCTTTGGATCACTGTTAGTCTGTCTGCCATCAATACAGCATTTGCTGAGTTTGAGTTCAAATAGGCCCAGCATCTGCCTTAATTTTTGAGGTGATGAGACTGGCTATGATGTTTTTGAAAAGAGTATACCTTTTTTTCTAATTGTATAATTGAATAGCATCCCTACCAATCAGCAATAAGAAGTTACTGACACAATAATTGTAAAGGAATTTGTATTCCAAGCCACTTATTTGCCCTATTATTTAAATAAGCCTTCTAATTAGACTATATAAAGTTCCCTACTTTTTTTTAAAGTCCCTCCCCCCACCAGCAGGATCTTAACCCCCACCTGCTGCTCTGTTCGGCATTCATCGCTCCCAGGCGACCTTCATTGGACTTCCAGTTCCCACATGTAAACTTTCTGCATTTGCACTAATGAAGCCAATTATTAGCATCAACAGTGAAGTGTCCACATCACACACACATGACTGTTGGGTCACAAGCAGCTTGGAGACATGTCACCACCAGTCATGGGTTGCAGCAAAGCAATAAGTTTGGTGAAAACAGACCAGGAGTCGCAGGGGCCTAATGGAGTGGCAGGAACCAGGTAAGAATAACTGACCTTCTCCCTGGAAACCCCTTAAAAACAGAAAAGTGAGAGATACTCTGTAGTAGTTGTTCCCATTTTAGTGAACATTGGTTCATTTGAAGTTTCTGTAGAGGAAATATCTGACTAGAGAAGACTTCCCTGGATAAAAAACGATCTATGCCAGGGTCTGTCTCCAATATGAGAGGTGATGTCTCTGATTTGCCCAATTCTGCTCCAAAAATTCCCTTCTATTCACATAACTACAAACTCAACGCACACAATTGCCTTTATTATTATCTGCATTCTGTCCTTCAGCATCCATTACCTCTCAAAATTAACTGTCATTTTAAATATGCCCAGCCTATATTAAAAAGAGTAACCAATCCTTTTTGAAAAAGTTTAGAAATAAAACATTAAATAATTTTCTATTTTGTTACTTTATATTTGGGTTTTTAGTGAAGATTTATACAGTATTTAGTTTGATGAGAAGGGTGTCAGATCTATAATTTTAATCCTTATGCACAACTTCTGGAAAGCAAAACTACAGTAAATCTATTCTGGATAAATGCATTCAGAGGAGTCAATGATAATTGAAAATGTAAACGACAATCCAACTCCCATTCTTTTTGAAGAAAGTATCTGTCAAGAATATGCTTATAAAGCATGTGAATGACACTTTGTAAAATTGCAAACACTTTGTATAATTAAAAAAAATAAAAGTTTGAATTACATATCCACTTACTGATCATCAGCCTTAACAAAATACACATTGTGTGTGCCAATACCAAGGAAAGCAGCTGCCTTCTTCATGGAGTAGTGACACTGTTGAAAACAAAATAATGACTGTACATACAGATGGAAAATTAACAGAACAATTTCAAGTTGTTTAATATAAATTAAAGTATTAAACATTCTGGCAATCTGGAAAAGGCAAAAGTGCACAATGGAAATTATATGAAATTGATGGGGTTTTTTTTATAACTATAAGGGCAAGGCAACATATAATGATTACGACTGTTTCCTAAATTAAAAAGATTCCATGTACATTAACAAATCTAAATATGCTGAGCCCATACAAAAAAATCCAACCCTTCAAACAAGATTAAGGGGTTCTCCAAGTGTTTAATACTAATGACCTATTTGACTTTGCGGTTAATGGAATTTTCCCTGAAATCACTCAACCCTAGTCACTGGCCAAGGAAGAGACTGTAACACTCACTTTTTCGATTAAATCTTTATCGATGGGAGTGCTAGGATGTGGACCCCCACTGATCAGAAACTGATGACCTGTGAGGCTAGGTTATCAGTTTTAAACATTTGGACAACCATTTCAGCATAAAGTCAATATTTAAAAGTATCCTTTGTAAAAAAAAAATGTTCAAAATATTTCCCAAAGCACAAATTTAGCACTGTATAAACCTTGTGCAAGCATACAATACTGAATTGTGTTACTTTTCCCATGGTGGTCAAATACCCTCCTCGTGTTTGTGTGAATTTTCTATGAGTTTTGTTTACTTCTCTCACACCCAAAAAAGAAGACTCAGACTAGACATTAGGCTTTACGTGAAATTTAGTGTAGTGTGTGTGGGATTATAAATAGAGATGAGCGAGCATGCTCGTCCGAGCTTGGTGCTCGTTCGAGTATTAGGGTACTCGTAAGTGCTCGCTGCTCGGACGAGTATCTCGCCATGCTCGAGGAAATGGCAACTTCCGCATCGTGCTTTTTTGGCGCCTAAAAACACAGCCAATCACAAGCCAGGAGACTCTGCGTACCACCCAGCATCACGTGGGGCCCTTACATGTCGATAGCAGGGGTTGGCTGGCCTGATCAGGTGACCCTGGAATATGCTACCGACTGGCCGCGGTGCTCGGCTCAGATGCCGTCTGGATGTCGTTAGAGATAGAGCTGCTGCGTTTCAGGGACAGTGTTAGGGCCTGCATTTAGTTCTCTGTTAGGCAGGGATCACCCACAAAGAACCCAACAGCCCTTCTAAGGGCTAGAAGACATTTTTTTTTGGTCACTTGGCTGGCTGGCACTGGTAGTGCAGCTATCGCCATATATAACCCCCTTTTATTTTTTTATGTTATATCTCAGTGATACAAATCCATTGCACACAGCAGTGTGGAACCATTCTGTGTGTCACAGTTCAATACACTCACTATTTTCTGTCCAGGTGACACTTTCTGTATGTCACCGAATACAACCAAATAATTTGCTGCCTGTCACGTGTATGGCTTGATCCCAAAAATCTCTGTGCGACATTTGTCTGGGTTGCAGTCTAAATAGCTACCGTCAGTAGGGTGTCAGTTAGCTCTACGATAGTTTCTGCACGTCACGTTTCCAAAAAAACAAAAATACAAAAAAATATAGAAAAAAAAATTAGTTTTTTGTTGTTTTAGCTGAGTGATACAAATCCATTTCACACAGCTGCGTGTCACCTTTCTGTGTGACACAGTTCAGCATACTCACTCCAAACGGTATATACTGTCCAGGTGACACTGTCTGTACGTCACAAAATACAACCAAGTCACCTGCTACCTGTCACGTATATATAGCTTGATCCTAAAAATCTCTGTGCGACTTTTGTCTGGGTCTCAGTCTAAATAGCTACCGTCAGTAGGGTGTCAGTCAGCTGTACGATAGTTTCTGCACGTCACGTTCCCAAAAAAACTAAACTGAAAGAAAAAAACATTTAAAAAAATATATATAAAAAAAATAAGTTTTTTGTTGATTTAGCTGAGTGATACAAATCCATTTTACATTTGGTTATTAAACCATAAAGCGTCCTTTTTACACATGCTCATTACACATCGTAAAACTTAGCTTTTATTTCTACCTCTAAATGTGGACAGAAAACTGGACTTGTTAAAAACACAGCAATAACAGCAATGGCTGGTGTTTACAAGAGGTCACTGTGTGACTTGCAGTCAGCCGACTAGCCTCAGTGGTATATTGTCAATGATTTAACTCCTTCTTTTGTCATGCATAGTATCACTCACACACCAGAGCATATCATTGCTGCCTGCTGCTATTTAAAAAACATGTACACACACACATAGACACATCTGCCTCCCAACATGTTTCACTGGCTCCCCAGCGTCATCAGGAGATGGCAGTCTCATCTCCTGATGACGCTGGGGAGCCAGTGAAACATGTTGGGAGGCAGATGTGTCTATGTGTGTGTGTACATGTTTTTTAAATAGCAGCAGGCAGCAATGATATGCTCTGGTGTGTGAGTGATACTATGCATGACAAAAGAAGGAGTTAAATCATTGACAATATACCACTGAGGCTAGTCGGCTGACTGCAAGTCACACAGTGACCTCTTGTAAACACCAGCCATTGCTGTTATTGCTGTGTTTTTAACAAGTCCAGTTTTCTGTCCACATTTAGAGGTAGAAATAAAAGCTAAGTTTTACGATGTGTAATGAGCATGTGTAAAAAGGACGCTTTATGGTTTAATAACCAAATGTAAATACGTATGTTAAATATACGTCCGACACAAGCTCTGAGTGAGACTATTGGAAATAGATACAAATCCATTTCACACAGCTGCGTGTCACCTTTCTGTGTGACACAGTTCAGCACACTCACTCCAAACGGTATATACTGTCCAGGTGAAACTTTCTGTACGTCACAAAAAACAACCAAGTCACCTGCTACCTGTCACGTATATATAGCTTGACCCTAAAAATCTCTGTGCGACTTTTGTCTGGGTCTCAGTCTAAATAGCTACCATCGGTAGGGTGTCAGTCAGCTGTACGATAGTTTCCGCACGTCACGTTCCCAAAAAAACTAAACTGAAAGAAAAAAATATTTAAAAAAAAATATAGAAAAAAAAATATTTTTTTGTTGTTTTAGCTGAGTGATACAAATCCATTTCACACAGATGCGTGTCACCTTTCTGTGTGACGCAGTTCAGCACACTCACTCCAAACGGTATATACTGTCCAGGTGACACTGTCTGTACGTCACAAAAAACAACCAAGTCACCTGCTACCTGTCAAGTATATATAGCTTGATCCTAAAAATCTCTGTGCGACTTTTGTCTGGGTCTCAGTCTAAATAGCTACCGTCAGTAGGGTGTCAGTCAGCTGTACGATAGTTTCCGCACGTCACGTTCCCAAAAAACACTAAACTGAAAGAAAAAAATATAAAAAAAAATATAGAAAAAAAATTAGTTTTTTGTTGTTTTAGCTGAGTGATACAAATCCATTTCACACAGCTGCGTGTCACCTTTCTGTGTGACGCAGTTCAGCACACTCACTCCAAACGGTATATACTGTCCAGGTGACACTGTCTGTACGTCACAAAAAACAACCAAGTCACCTGCTACCTGTCAAGTATATATAGCTTGATCCTAAAAATCTCTGTGCGACTTTTGTCTGGGTCTCAGTCTAAATAGCTACCGTCAGTAGGGTGTCAGTCAGCTGTACGATAGTTTCCGCACGTCACGTTCCCAAAAAAACTAAACTGAAAGAAAAAAATATTTAAAAAAAAATATAGAAAAAAAATTAGTTTTTTGTTGTTTTAGCTGAGTGATACAAATCCATTTCACACAGCTGCGTGTCACCTTTCTGTGTGACGCAGTTCAGCACACTCACTCCAAACGGTATATACTGTCCAGGTGACACTGTCTGTACGTCACAAAAAACAACCAAGTCACCTGCTACCTGTCACGTATATATAGCTTGATCCTAAAAATCTCTGTGCGACTTTTGTCTGGGTCTCAGTCTAAATAGCTACCGTCAGTAGGGTGTCAGTCAGCTGTACGATAGTTTCCACACGTCACGTTCCCAAAAAAACTAAACTGAAAGAAAAAAATATTTTTAAAAAAATATAGAAAAAAAATTAGTTTTTTGTTGTTTTAGCTGAGTGATACAAATCCATTTCACACAGCTGCGTGTCACCTTTCTGTGTGACGCAGTTCAGCACACTCACTCCAAACGGTATATACTGTCCAGGTGACACTGTCTGTACGTCACAAAAAACAACCAAGTCACCTGCTACCTGTCAAGTATATATAGCTTGATCCTAAAAATCTCTGTGCGACTTTTGTCTGGGTCTCAGTCTAAATAGCTACCGTCAGTAGGGTGTCAGTCAGCTGTACGATAGTTTCCGCACGTCACGTTCCCAAAAAACACTAAACTGAAAGAAAAAAATATTTTAAAAAAATATAGAAAAAAATTAGTTTTTTGTTGTTTTAGCTGAGTGATACAAATCCATTTCACACAGCTGCGTGTCACCTTTCTGTGTGACGCAGTTCAGCACACTCACTCCAAACGGTATATACTGTCCAGGTGACACTTTCTGTACGTCACAAAATTAAACCAGACTGAATAAGTTTGTCGGTTTCAGTAAACCAGGCCCATTTATTTTATTTTTTTTATAGAATACAATTATATACAGAAAATGTGGAACACCAGGGCTATGGTTCGAGGACGAGGACGAGGACGTGGGCGTGGGCGTGGACAGTCAATTACTGCAGAGGGCAGAGGCCGTGGTCCTGGGCAGGGTGAGACAGTACCTGCTGATGAGGGAGCTGTGGAACGCCTATGAGCTAGACTCCCTAGCTTCATGTCTCAACTTACAGGGACACGTGGTAGAGGACTGTTGAAACCACAACAGTGCGAACAGCTGATTTCGTGGATTGCAGATAATGCTTCAAGTAATTTGTCTGCCAGTCAGTCTTCCACGAAGTCCACCCACGTTACCCAAGGGAGCACTCCTCTGGCTCCTCCACCTCAACCTCCTTCCCCCCAGTCTGCCCCCTCCCAGGAAAATTTGGAATGCGATCGGGCATACTCTAAGGAACTGTTTTCTGGACCCTTCCCAGAGTCACAAACCACTTCTCAGGTTGCTGCTGACCTCTTTCCCGATGCCCAAGTGTTTCAACTGTCGCAGTCTGTGGGTGATGATGATAATGACAATGTTGAGTTAGTGGAAGAAGTTTGTAAAGAGGTGTCGGACGATGAGGAGACACGGTTGTCAGACAGTGGTGAAGTTGTTGTAAGGGGAGGAATTCCGAGGGGGGAGCAGACTGAGGAATCGGAGGATGACGAGGTGACTGACCCGAGCTGGGTTGATATGCCGAGTGAAGACAGTGCTTCTGAGGCGGAGGCGAGTGCTGCACCAGAACAGGTTGTAAGAGGCAGTGGTGTGTCCAGAGGGAGAAGCAGGGCCAGAGCTGGTGCATCAGCAGCAACTGTTTCACGTAGTGAAGCTCCCGTGGCGAGGCCTAGATGTTCGCAAGTCTGGAGGTTCTTTAAAGAAAGTGAGGATGACCGACGGACTGTGGTGTGAAACTTGTGCCACACCAGGATCAGCAGGGGTGCCACCACTACTAGCCTAACCACCACCAGCATGCGCAGGCATGCCTGGCCCACGTGTTCAATCTAATAGTTCAGCGGTTCCTCAAGACATACCCCAATCTGTCTGATTTGCTCACCAAGGTGCGCCGCATCTGTGCGCATTTCCGCAAATCGAACACAGATGCTGCCACTCTCAGGGCAGCGCAGCGCCGCCTACAACTGCCCGCTCACCGACTGTTGTGCGACGTGCCCACACGATGGAATTCCACATTAAACATGTTATCCATAGTTTACCAGCAGCGCAGAGCGATTGTAGACTGCCAGATGTCATCTTCCACCAGAACTGGTAGTCAGGTCAGTCAGATTCCTCAAGTCTACAATGAGGAGTGGACGTGGATGTCTGATATCTGCCAGGTGTTGAGCAACTTTGAGGAGTCAACACTGATGGTCAGCGGCGATGCCGCCATTATCAGCCTCACCATCCCGCTGCTTTGCCTGTTGAAAAACTCACTGCTCAGCATCAAGTCGGATGCTTTGCGCTTGTCACAAGAGACGGTGGAGGAAGATACGTCGCTTGATAGCCAGAGCACCTTCCGCTCTGTTTCTCAGCACGTATCGGAGGAGGGGGATGAGGATGAGGAGGAAGAGGAGGAGAATGTCGGTAAGACAGTAGAGGGTACCAGTGCTCAGTCCTTAACTCTTGAGCGTGTATGGGTTGAAGAGGAGGACTTGGAGGAGGAGGAGGAGGAGGAAATGGAGAGTCAGGCCAGTGAGGAGAGGGAATTCTTATATGTTGGGACTCTGGCGCACATGGCAGACTTCATGTTAGGCTGCCTGTCCCGTGACCCTCGCGTTAGAAGAATTTTTTCCAACACCGATTACTGGGTGTTCGCTCTCCTGGACCCACGGTACAAGCAGAACCTTTCCACTCTCATCCCTGCAGAGGAAAGGAGTATGAGAGTGAATAGATATCAACAGGCCCTGGTGCACAAGCTGAAACAATTCTTCCCATCTGACGCCGCTAGCGGCAGAGGGCATGGTTCTGTGAGCCAAGTAGCGGGGGAGAGGAGGCGAGCAGGCAGCTTGACCAGCACTGGCAGGGGAACGCTCTCCAAGGCCTTTGCCACTTTTATGTCACCCCAGCAAGACACTGTTTCCTGTCCCCAGTCTAGGCAGAGTAGGGGGGAGCTGTACAGAAAGATGGTGAGGGAGTACCTAGCTGACCATACCAACGTCCGTAGCGATCACTCTGCTCCATACAACTACTGGGTTTCAAAGCTGGACACGTGGCCTGAACTGGCGCTGTACGCCTTGGAGGTGCTGGCCTGCCCTGCTGCTAGCGTGCTGTCAGAGTGGGTATTCAGTGCAGCTGGTGGCGTCATCACCGATAAGCGTACACGCCTGTCAACTGACAGCGCTGACAGGCTGACGCTTATTAAAATGAACAAAGCCTGGATTTCACCTTAATTCAAATCTCCTCCGGGGGAAAGCAGCTAAAGATTTAAATAACTTATGTATCCGATTCCTCTTCTCTACTCCTCCTCCTACTCCTCCTCCTCCTACATATCGTCTTTGCCTAACGCTGACCCAAAAAACGCCATTTTTTAGAGTTCCAACTGGCACTCTTTTAGCACAATTTTTCAGGAGGGCCCCCTACAGGCCCTTTATTCAAACAATTTTTCCAGAGGTCCACCTACAGGCCCTCTCTCCAAAAAATTTTTCCGGAGGTCCACCTACAGGCCCTCTCTTCAAACAATTTTTCCGGAGGTCCACCTACAGGCCCTCTGTCCTAACAATTTTCCAGAGGTCCACCTACAGGCCCTCTCTCCAAACAATTTTTCCGGAGTTCCACCTACAGGCCCTCTGTCCAAACAATTTTTCCGGAGGTCCACCTACAGGCCCTCTCTCCAAACAATATTTCCGGAGTTCCACCTACAGGCCCTCTGTCCAAACAATTTTTCCGGAGGTCCACCTACAGGCCCTCTCTCCAAACAATTTTTCCGGAGTTCCACCTACAGGCCCTCTGTCCAAACAATTTTTCCGGAGGTCCACCTACAGGCCCTCTCTCCAAACAATATTTCCGGAGTTCCACCTACAGGCCCTCTGTCCAAACAATTTTTCCGGAGGTCCACCTACAGGCCCTCTCTCCAAACAATTTTTCCGGAGGTCCACCTACAGGCCCTCTCTCCAATTCCAGTTTCCAGTTTCATTTGCGCAAACTGCATACATTTTTATTTTTGGGATAGGTGTGAAAAATAATATTACTTGCATATCTATATTGCCCAACATTGGATACAGTAGCAAGTAGAAGACCAAACACATGCTGCTCACAGGGTTCCGCAAATTCCTGGTTCACCCGCAAATTCCTTGTCCACAATGTCAAGGAGGTCGTGGTTCTGTTGATGAGCAACAAGTCCTTTTGTACTGAAATCGCCGACAAAGTCTCCATCTAAGAACCTACAGACCATTGTGGAGAGAGCGGCACAGCTCGCCATCAAAGTGACGAACCCCTAAGCCAGACTGCTCAGAGAAGATAACGAATAAATATCTCTGTGGTTATTTTTGCTAAATAAAAGTTAAATAAACCCCCGCAAAAATTCATCTGTTCCTGTGCCTGATCCAGCCAAGTTGAATATGTCCCATCCTGAGAAATTCCCCCCCAAGGAGTCCCCACTGTAACTTGCTTCCCATACAACTACCTCACCCCCCGACACCTGTGTCTCGCCATTGTCCACCACCTCCTCAGACAACACTGGTAAATCCCCACTGTCAGCTCACTGAGACTGCAAAAGGTCTTGCGAATTGGGGCAGAGAATGTTCTGGGGTAGCACATCAGAGAAGGGGTGACTATGGGTTTCCAGGGAGTACGTGACCACATGCAATCTCCATCTAAAAAGTCATGCCACACTTGATCGAGCTCATAATTGACAATTGTACCGGTTGATGCTAAATTTTTAAGTTGGGGTCCTGCATCATCATTCTAACTACATCCGGCTGTTGTCACCACCACACACGCTAGCCCAGGGGGCACTCCTCTGGCTCTTCCAGCGAAACCTCCTTCCCCCCAGCCTGCCACCCCACCTACAGGCCCTCTCTCCAAACAATTTACTTCTTTGTCCTATCTTTCTCTCTCTCTCTTTCCAAACTATTTTTCCGGATAGCTGCCATATACGGTATTAAACTGAGTAGTATACATAGAAGACATACCACACTTGATCAATCTCATAATTTACGACTGTACCGATTGATGATAAATTTTTAAGTTGGGGTCCTGCGTCGTCATTCTAAGTACACCCGGCTGTTGTCACCACCACACACGCTAATCAAGGGGGCTCTCCTCTGGCTCATCCAGCGAAACCTCCTCCCCCCCCACCTACAGGCCCTCTCTCCAAACAATTTACCCGGGTAGGGGGACGTATTAGATATTGTACTGATTTATTTTTTAGATGCTTGGGAAGCAGCTATGCTCACCACTATACATCCAACAGCCACAGCAACTGATAAGAACAGATACTAAACTTGATTTTAGCTGCAGTGCCAGCATGAGCAGTGGTGTCACCTGCAGGCAGTGATGGACCTTCGTTGCACCTAGTTGGGTGCTTCCCTAACATGTGATGGGTATTTGCATCGCCTTTCTTGGTCCGGGTGAGCACAATTGCCATGAGGGTAACCACCAGGCTGTTGCCTGAGAATTTGGGGTAATGGTGGGATTAAGCAGCCTCAGAGGCATCCATGCATGCTGCCCCTGCTGTTTCCTGTCCATTTCCGTGGTGTTTCCATCATTTTCTGAGGTTTCCAGGTTTTCACCCAGCCTTCCCTAGGCAGAGCCTTGGTCCCCCGCAAAAAATGCTCGAGTCTCCCATTGACTTCAATGGGGTTCGTTACTCGAAACGAGCATTTTAGTGCTTGCTCATCTCTAATTATAAACCCAATTGGGGACAGATACTGAACTGAATGATGAAAGTCTATGTGCAGTGCTGAATAATATGTTGACACTATTTAAGTAACAGGAAATGAATAAAATCCAGCATCAAATGGGAAAATAGATGAAAAGATTTTACATAGAGGTTCTCAGGCATGTCATGATGACCACTTGATTGCTGAGGATGTCAGCATAAAACTACATCAAGGAGTCACTATAAGATGTCCATAGCTCGGTAGAATGTCATTTGGTGGAGTAGGTGATCATCTAAGGTGCCATTCAGACAATTTACTGCCTTTACATTTTTTGCCTATTAGTGTTTTCCTATACAATTATGACTGCAAGGGATTGGTTGGCAAAAGTGCAAAAGGGAGCCAAAAAATAAATAATTGTCCATTTTAGCACTATCATGTCAGATTGGACTATGGAGATTATCCTAATCCTGCTAAATAAATCTCTGGAAGAACATTTAACATATATAACCTTGATGATGGGCAAATGTCTTACTGTCAGCTCTTTCTTTGAGGGTTTGTTTAATATGTGTTGTACTGTTCCAGCTAAGTTGTGCACCATGGAAATGTTAGAGTTAAAAAATACTCCCCCTGCATACAGGTGGAGCTGATAGTAGGCTCATTGACCAACTATAATGTTGTTCTAACTCTATTTTTTAACCAAAGTGCATTAACATTTAGCACATTTTATGGCTCTTCATATACATACATCTTCTCATAGCCATGACCTTTTCTCTAGACTCTTCAGAATGGTCAAAGGAAAGAGATCTGAAATGATCTATGTTTCACAAGCATATCATTTTTTATGAGTATTAAAAAGCTCTGATACATTCTTTGCTTAGTAAGAAACTCCCTTTGAAATGCAAATTTGTATGCAACCTTGGTTCCTTATTGTCCGAGAGCCTACAATCTTGAAAGGAAAGTTATTAATAGAGGGTTCAGGGATATCATTCAGAATATACATTTATTCATATAGACTCATTTAAATACTTTTAAATGAGTCTAATTCCCAATGATTTATAATTTGCACTCCACAACGTCTACGGATTCTTGCATTCTCCAGAGAAGCCAATATGGTTTGTAATAAATTGGCCTCTCCAGATTTGTCATACAGCAGAATAAAAAAATGTTAATTATAAAGGGATTGTTTGCTGAGATTTTGCTTTAATTCTCTCCCAAATGATTCTAGAAAGCATTTTTCACAATCAAAAAAATCAATCTCTGTAAAATCCACAGACCAGGCTGTTAGCTGCATGAAATATTTAATACCACTGCCATGCATCCACCAGCATTTTCTAAATTACCACTTAAATAATAAATCGCTCTTTTTCTTGACTTCTTGCTATTTCTTTTCTCTATATATGTCTGTCCTCACATTATCCATTTTAATTGAAATGCTAATAATTTGAAATATGGAAAAAATTATTTTATTTTCATAAAATGAATTTTTTTATGCATTGAATTAAAAGGATTAGTAAAATCCACATAATATGCTTTGTGACAATTGTTTAACTGAAAGGGATATTCCCATAACAAATTAATATTCTATAAAGATCTGATGAGTGGGTGTTTCACCTCCTAAATCCCTAGATTTTGGGAGTCATAAGATCCTCATTGTATGGTGTAAACTTGGCTTTGGAAGTTATTAAGGAGAAAAGAAACAGAATAGTGCTGATGAAATATTTCATGTGCAAGACCTTCAAAATAGTATAGTCTATAGAAGTTGCAATGATCCCATTTTGCAACTTTTTAAATTCCCATGTGACAAAATCATGTGACAAAGTCAGAACAGCTAGGGGGAATAAACACATTAGACAAAGAGGTGCACAAACACAGGCAAGAAAATACTGAAGTTAAGAGAGATAAAAAGCATGATGGTCCTAATTCACACCCACAAGAAGCCAAAGCCAGAACACATGGAACAATGGCAAGATAAAATGCTATTGAATATAATGGTAATAATTCAAACCAACAAGAAACCGGCACCTAGGTGGTTGGAACAATGGTGAAAATTGAACTGATATAGTAACATATTGAAATGTACTCCTGTCTCTGACTGGAGTAGATTTCAAACATCATTTATGCCTGGAAACAGGTGTAAATTTTAGCAATTGCCCAGCCATAGCCCCCGCCATACTCTCACCACTCCCCAGTGGCCAGAACAGAGTAAAAATACCCGAGTGACAAAAACTGGCTCAATGAATACTATATAAAGGAACACTCACCAGATTACTAGATATCTGGAGCACAACTGACCTTCTACCAGCCAAAACCCATACAAATTAGTGAAATAAATCTGGTTTGCTCACAGTAAATAAATTTAATTACAATTATACATACTCAATAAATCTCATAAATTTCAAAATCATGTTTTTAAAAACATATATTAATGAATCACAATCATGGTCACCTTAAAAATACATGCGGAGCGCTCACGTGTTAATTAGATCGGCGGTTTTGTGGCTTAATTTCTGCTATATAGGTTGAATCTAAGCAGTTCATATGTTGATATATTGATATCCACTTTTGGATGTAATATTCGACTGCACTTGATGTTGGGTGCTAGTTCACACTATAGTCTCAAATTTGCACTGCAGGGTCTTCAGCATATGAGTACAAACACCAGGGACTATAAAAGTTGCAATGGTCTCCTAATGTGTCAAGCGTATTATTGGACGCTTAATATAAGTGGAGGATGTCGTTTGTTACCGATCTCGGCATGTGAGTTGGTGCTTATTGTAAGCAGGAGACAATGTTGCTTACTGGTCTCGGCCCAAATGTCTTCACGTATGTGTACTGTGTTCTAGCCCACGCCGGACTTGGAATGCTCTATCTCCACAATTCAAAATAGGTAGTTCTGAGCTATGCTTGCAATATGTACAGTCTTTTGCCAGTTAGGCCCCATTCACACGACTGTATGAATGGGGCAGTATCTATCCGCAAAATTGCGGGCATAGATGCGGCCCTATTCACTTCTATGGGGCCGGGAGCCGCGGCTCTTTTAAAGGAAGGCCTATACTTGTCCGTACGCACGAACAAGTATAGGCATTTTCTATGGGGCCACACGGCGTGTGTTCTGAGCGTGCGGAACACATGCCGGCCGCCCCCCCCCCCCCCCCCCCATATATTTGCGGGTCCGCAGTAATGCGATCCGCAAATATACGGTCATGTGAATGGGGCCTTAAGCCATCTTATTTGTTGCCAGACACGTTTCAGAAACTAGTTCCTTCCTCAGTGGTAAAATATATATGTGTTTTTAAGGGGACCGTAATTGTGATTCATTAATATATGTTTTTAAATACATACATTTTTAAATTTATGAGATTTAATGAGTATGCATAATTGTAATTAAATGTACTTACTAGGGATGAACGAATTTCATATTTGAAGTTCATGTGCAGGTTCGTTTTGTGGTATTGTCACTGATGTACCAAGACACAATATTGTGATCGTTTTACCTTCTCTTTTACCTGTGGATACCTGGTGTTTGGATCTCGGTGGAGTTCCTTGTGCTGCCATAGCTTCTTGGAAGTTAAGTGTTACCTTTTCCTTTTGTTTCTTATTTTGGCTTTTTCTGTTTGTAGCATTTCCTAGTCGTTCTGTATCAGGTCTCAGGGGGACTCCCGTTCATCCTTCCTTTGGAGGAATGGGCTGTCTCTTTCCTGTCATTAGTAACGGGTCCTTTAGGGTGAGATAGGACTTTAGGTGTTCCTGTGTATGAACTCACCTACCTTCGGGGTCTGTTCATACTGTTAGTCAGTCAGGACTGTGGTTAGGGTTTTCACTAGGAGGTGTCCATTTTCTTTCCCTAGTTTTAGGCCTTATTTCCTTTTCCATTCCCCTCCTATATTGGGTGTTGGGTTTTCCCTCTCACACCAGAGCGTGACAGATATATACTGAATTGAAATATGGATTCCATTACCATGGACCATAACACAATTCTATGACAGAATGCATAACAGAATGCCTTTAGAGGCATTTCGTTATTCATTCCATCATAATAGAAGTCTATGGCCTGCATAACAGATCCATCCAGTTTGCATTATGCTGGAGTCCTCTCCTTTTAGAGCCATTCCGTTATGGATTCCGTCATATAATTACGTATTGGTCCGTAGTAACGGAATCCATAACACAATTCAGTATATACTACAACATGAACCCGCACATGAACTTCAAAATATGAAATTCGTTTATCCCTAGTACTTACTGTGAGCAAACCAGATATATTTTAAAAACTGGCTCAAGCTTATTCGACTGCGCTTCAAGAACTTTTTCAGAATGTACCTTTTTCTCACATTGGAAATGGCCAAATGTCTTGTTGTTGCTTTGATTCATTGCTGTCTTGACTACTGTAACTCAATACTAATTAGTAGAGATGAGTGAAGTTATCAGAAATTCGATTCTGCTGCTTTGCTGAATTTCACAAAGAAATTTGATTAGTTACAAATTACTTTGTTATTAATTGCATTCCATTGTATGTAGCGGGTGCATTGATGGGGACCGGCGATCATGTTGCCTTGTTATTGAACCCCTCAGATGCTGCATTAATCACTGATCGCAGCATCTGGCATTAAAAGTGAGGCCTTTTAGGGGTTAATCAGAGTTTAAAAAAAATCCACACTCACCTTATCTATTTGCTTGCAGAGAGGCCTTTGCGGCCATCTTGATTGATGATTTTGTGTGGTTTCTTCAGTTAAGATGGCCACAACAGCCTCTCTGTGAGAGTAAGTATGGTTCAGGAAAAATAGATTTGTTACCAGGAGGCTCCTAATCAGTCTTCCCTTCACTAAGCTATTCCCCCTTCCGATTGTTCTAAATGCAGCAGCCAGGCTTATTTGTCTCTCCAGTAACTACATCAGTGCCTCTAGACTTTACCAGTTGCCCATCCACCACTTAATACAGTTTAACCACTTCAAGTCTGCCCATTGACTATAAACATCCTTCAGTTTTGCCCCCTGTGTGCAGCACCTGTACATAGAAGCTCCGTGACTCAGCTGCCTCCTGACAGCCAAGAACATGGAGCTTTAACCTGAGAACTTTTTTCCTGGTCTCCAGGCTTTTGATCACTCTGACAAGCTGTCAAAGCCATCACAAATACTTGTACTACCTCCCTCTCATTACTGCCCCAGTCACAGAGCAGTTTACAACTACATATGGGGTGTTTTTGCAAACTTCAGATTCAGGAAAATAAATATTCAGGTTTGATTTGCTGTTTATCCTTGCTATCTTATGGGAAAAATGAATAAAAAATTGAAAATCTGCGGGAAAAAAAATATGTATTTTAAATTTCACCTTCCTTTTTTTCCATTTTCATTTTCATGAAAATCTAAAAAAATAAAATTACATTTCCAAAATTATGCCAACATAAAGTGGACAATATTCATTAATATGCAACTTAAAAGCAGAGAAATTTATATTTTAAACACTGTGATTTTTTTTTTCCGAAATGTTCAGTAAATTTAGATTTTTTTATAAATAAAGGTAAAACATTGACTCAAATTTAAAATTAACAAGAAGTACAATATTATCACATGAAGTGACACATGTCAGTTTTGCAAAATTAGGCCTGGTCTTGAAATGGTTAAACTCACCCTCACTCACAAAGCTCTACACAGTGGTGCACCTCTATACATATCCCTCCTCATTTCTTTCCACCACCCTACTCATGCTCTCTGTGTTACCAATGATCTAAGATTAACATCCTCTATAATTCTAACTTCTCATTTCCATGTTTAAGACTTCTTTTGAACTGCACCTGTGCTCAGGAATGCACTGCCCTGGAAAATTAGATTAACCTTCAACTTCTTTAGCTTTACAAATGCCTTAAAAAACATTTTTCAGGAAGGCTTATTATGTTCCCTAAACTGACTATTCCCTATTTTCCCACAACCCGTTCTTAACTCAGCGTCATCATCCAACAGGAACCCCTACACTCTACCCCTACACTAGCTCATAAACATTTGTCTGCATTGCTCTATCTAGACCAAAGATGGCTGGACCACTTTATTAAACAATCAAGTTTACTTTTTGTTTCACTCCCATTTCCTCATAGATTGTAAGCTCTTGCGAGCAGGATCCTCAGTCCTAGTGTTTCAATTGTTGTATATTAGCTTGTAATTCTGTGATGTATTTTTTGATTTGTACAGGAACCCTCTGAATTGGAAAGCTCTGTGGAATGTGGAAGTGCTATATAAATAAAGGTTAGTAGTAGTAGTAGTAGTAGTAGAAGTAGTAGTAGTAGTAAATGACCCCCATTGTTTATATCAATATGTGCATATGTATATGTAATTGATTTAATCCAATCGTAGATCTTTTCCAAAAATCATACATGATCATATGAATAAAGGATTATGCCTTTGAATGGAAGTGCTGCGAGCATGCTACTTTTTCCATTTTATATGCTATCCTAGAAATATAGACTTATCTTATTGTAACAACCCTATCTTAGATTTAAACTGTCCAAAATGGCAAAATGGGGGAGCAAAAAACTTATTGTAGAACCCTCAAAAGCAGGAGACAATCTTAGCACATAGAGGAGGGGGAAATTATTTTCTGATGTCCATTTGTTTTGTTAGGACATACAATGAGGGGTTGTTCAATTGGAAATGCACAAGACAAGAGGTTGGTGATGTACTATGAAAAAAAAGAAAAAAGAAAAAAAGAAAAAAAAATATATATATATGGAATTGCAATTAATTTTTTAATAACTGAACTCCCTTATGGTAAATACGAATGACATTTTCCATGATAATAAAAGAAGAATAGATTCTTGATTAGTTTTCTGCTCCTGTATGGTTCTCTGGATACACTGAATGTTGTAATGCCACCAGGGCTTTCCTGACCTTTTAAAGTAATTCTAGCACAACTTATATCAATGTCCAACGAGGTAGACAAACATATGGCTTATAACTGTATTACATTGCTGGGGATGGGTCCATATGGCTTCTTATCATTTATTTTTCATCTGCTAATCAAAAGCATATACACTACTAAAAATATTTTGGGCAGATTAGGTTGAAATTGAGTCCTTTAACCCCCTAACAGTCACGTTAAAATTGGAAAAAACATCCCAAAAATGTCACTTTTTTTAATTATTGATTTTTAAAGTACGGTACAGTATATCTGCAGTAAATCTTGTTGATGCACAACTCAGGAGACACTATTGCATTTTTAACCCCTCAGTGACATAGTCAATTTTAGCCTTAAGGATCAATAATATTTTGTGGTATATATAGCGTATTAATTATTTTATTTTTAGGGGGAATGATTAAAAAAGAGCATTTTTTACATTATTTTGTGAATTTTTTTATGGCGTTCACTGAGCGGTAAAAATAACATAACTTTATTATTTGGGTCACTACAATGATGATAATACCACATTTCTATTTTTTACCATTTTTCTTTTGCTCCTGCAGCCTTTCAGCTCTTCAACTGCTTCATCATTCTCATGCAGACTGACAGGGACGGAATGACCGCTTTAGCTGCTCATATCTCTGGTTTGATACTAGCTAGAGATATTGTTTTAACGCTGGCTTTCCAAGCTTTCAAACAATGCCAGTGATATTTCCTTTTTAGCTTGGACTAATTCTGTCATTTTGGTCTTGTATGAAAGACCAAAATGCTTTCAAACAAGACCAGTTGCAAGCTTCTAGCTGCTACCATTGAGGAGATATCAGCAGCTAAAGCAGCCCACCCCATTCCACTTCTGCCCAAGATCAGCTTTTGCAGAACAGTTAAGTACTTTTCTCACAGCCTGAGCTCAGCTCAGGCAAAACATTTAGGTCGTTAAAGTAATTCTCCATTAAGGTATATAAGCATAAAATATTATTTAATCCATTAATGAACAAGGCAATATGTCCATCGCAGTGCTGCACACTGAGTGGGACTAGTAGAAAGAAGCCAAACTTTCTGACGCTATATTTTAGGCACTTTGGTTGCAACTTTGTATTCAATGGAAAAAGTTGCAGCCAAGGATTTCTAAAGTGAACAACTCATTACTATCATCTATTTAAAATGCAAATAAATATTAATAGAGATGAGCGAGCACTAAAATGATCGGGTGCTTGTTATTCGAGTCGAACTTTTCCCGATGCTCGGGTGCTCGTTTCGAGTAACGAACCCCATTGAAGTCAATGGGAGACTCGAGCATTTTTTGCAGGGGACCAAGGCTCTGCCTAGGGAAGGCTGGGTGAAAACCTGGAAACCTCAGAAAATGATGGAAACACCATGGAAATGGACAGGAAACAGCAGGGGCAGCATGCATGGATGCCTCTGAGGCTGCTTAATCCTACCATTACCCCAAATTCTCAGGCAACAGCCTGGTTGTTACCTTCATGGCAATTGTGCTCACCCAGACCAAGAAAGGCGATGCAAATACCCATCACATGTTAGGGAAGCACCCAACTAGGTGCAACGAAGGTCCATCACCGCCTGCAGGTGACACCACTGCTCATGCTGGCACTGCAGCTGACATCAAGTTTAGTATCTGTGCTTATCAGTTGCTGTGGCAGTTGGTGGTATAGTGGCGAGCATAGCTGCTTCCCAAGTTGACCCGGGTTCGATTCCCATCTATCGCAGGAGGCAATTAAAAGAAGATCTAAAAAAAAATCAGTACAATATCTAATACATCCCCTACCTGGGTAAATTGTTTGGAGAGAGGGCCTGTAGGTGGAAGGGAAGGAGGTTTCGCTGGAAGAGCCAGAGGAGTGCCCCCATGGCTAGCGTGTGTGGTGGTGATAACAGCCGGATGGATTTAGAATGACGATGCAGGACCCCAACTTAAAAATTTAGCATCAACCGGTACAGTCGTAAATTATGAGATTGATCAAGTGTGGATAATTCTTCTATGTATACTACTCAGTTTAATACCGTATATGGCAGCTATCCGGAAAAATAGTTTGGAGAGAGAGAAAGATAGGACAAAGACGTAAATTCTTTGGAGAGAGGGCCTGTAGGTGGGGGGGCAGGCTGGGGGGAAGGAGGTTTCGCTGGAAGAGCCAGAGGGAGTGCCCCCTGGGCTAGCGTGTGTGGTGGTGACAACAGCCGGAATGGATTTGGAAAAACTGTCGCATCAACCGGTATGGTATCGATTCTTCTCAGTTTAATACCGTATACGTCCCCTATCTTGGGACCCTATATTTCATGGATTTTTCGACCACGGAAAACGGAAAAAGAGCTTGCTCTGGCCAGGGGAGTGTCTTTCCCATTGCAGCTAATGGGACGTGTCCATGCTCTGCCTATCACAGGTCAGGAGGCAATTAAAAGATGAACAAAAAAAAACATCAGTACAATATCTAATACGTCCCCTATCCGGATAAATTGTTTGGAGAGAGGGCCTGTAGGTGGGGGGAAGGAGGTTGAGCTGGAAGAGCCAGAGGAGTGCCCCCTGGGCTAGCGTGTGTGGTGGTGACAACAGCCGGATGTATTTAGAATGACGACGCAGGACCCCAACTTAAAAATTTAGCATCAACCGGTACAGTCGTAAATTATGAGATTGATCAAGTGTGGTATGTCTTCTATGTATACTACTCAGTTTAATACAGTATATGGCAGCTATCTGGAAAAATAATTTGGAGAGAGAGAAAGATAGGACAAAGACGTAAATTCTTTGGAGAGCTCGATCAAGTGTGGCATGACTTTTAAATGGATATTGCATGTGGTCACGTACTCCCTGGAACACCATAGTCACCCCTTCCCTGATGTGCTAGCCCAGAACATTCTCTGCCCCAATTCGCAAGACCTTTTGCTGTTTCCGTGTGCTGACAGTGGGGATTTACCAGTGTTGTCTGAGGAGGTGGTGGACAATGGCGAGACACAGGTGTCGGGGGGTGAGGTAGTTGTATGGGAAGCAAGTTACAGTGGGGACTCCTTGGGGGGACTTTCTCATGATGGGACAGATTCAACTTGGATCAGGCACAGGAACAAATCAATTTTTTTTTGTGTTTATTTAACTTTTATTTAGCAATAAAAGTTCTCCTGGCTATCAAGCAACGTATCTTTCTCCACCGTCTCTTGTGACAAGCGCAAAGCATCCGACTTGATGCTGAGCAGTGAGTTTATAAACAGGCAAAGCAGCGGTATGGTGAGGCTGATAATGGCGGCATTGCCGCTGACCATCTGTGTTGACTCCTCAAAGTTGCTCAACACCTGGCAGATATCAGACATCCACGTCCACTCCTCATTGTAGACTTGAGGAATCTGACTGACCTGACTACCAGTTCTTGTGGAAGTTGACATCTGGCAGTCTACAATCGCTCTGCGCTGCTGGTAAACTCTGGATAACATGTTTAATGTAGAATTCCATCTCGTGGGCACGTCGCACAACAGTCGGTGAGCGGGCAGTTGTAGGCGTCGCTGCGCTGCCCTGAGAGAGGCAGCATTTGTGGTCGACTTGCGGAAATGCGCACAGATGCGGCGCACCTTGGTGAGCAATTCAGACAGATTGGGGTATGTCTTGAGGAACCGCTGAACTATGATATTGAACATGTGGGCCAGGCATGGCACATGTGTCAGTCTGCCGAGTTGCAGAGCCGCCACCAGGTTACGCCCGTTGTCACACACAACCATGCCTGGCTTGAGGTTCAGAGGTGACAGCCACACATCAGTCTGTGCCGTGATGCCCTGTAACAGCTCTTGGGCGGTGTGCCTTTTGTCACCTAAGCTCAGTAGTTTGAGCACCGCCTGCTGGCGCTTACCCACGGCACTGCTGCTGCGCCTAGAGCTACCGACTGAAGGCGCCGTGCCCACGGATGGTAATTTGGAGGAGGAGGTGGAGAAGGAGGAGGGGTCGGAGGAGGAGGAGGCATAGTAGGTCTGAGAGACCGTGACCGAGGTAGACCCCGCAATCCTCGGTGTGGGCAGTACATGAGCGGCCCCAGGGTCATTCTCGGTCCCAGCCTCCACCAAGTTAACCCAATGTGCCGTCAGTGAGATATAGTGTCCCTGCCCGGCAGCACTTGTCCACGTGTCCGTGGTTAGGTGGACCTTCTCAGAAACAGCATTGGTTAGGGCACGGATGATGTTCTGTGACACGTGCTGGTGTAAGGCTGTGACGGCACATCGGGAAAAACAGTGGCGGCTGGGGACCGAATACCGAGGGGCAGCCACCGCCATGAGATTTCAAAAGGCCTCGGTCTCTACCAGCCTATAGGGCAGCATCTCCAGGCTAAGCAATTTGGAGATGTGGATGTTGAGGGCTTGGGCATGTAAGTGGGTGGAACTGTATTTCCTCTTGCGCTCCAGCGTCTGCTGTAAAGACAGCTGAACGCTGCGCATGGACACGTTGGTGGACACTGTGGAGGATCGTGGAGGCGAAGGTGTGGTTTTTCGGCGGGATGCGCTCGTGCCGGGGTCCTGGGCAGGGGGTTGACTAGCAGAGGCAGTGAGTGACGCAGGGGGTTGACTAGCAGGGGCAGCGAGGGACACAGGGGAAGGAGCAGTGGTGTGACCCGCAGTAGGTGGTGAACGGCCTTGGTTCCATTGAGTGGGGTGTTTAGCACTCATATGCCTGCGCATGCTGGTGGTGGTTAGGCTAGTAGTGGTGGCACCCCTGCTGATCCTGGTGTGGGACAGTTTGCACACCACAGTCCGTCGGTCATCCTCACTTTCTTTAAAAAACCTCCAGACTTGCGAACATCTAGGCCTCGCCACGGGAGCTTCACTACATGAAACAGTTGCTGCTGATGCACCAGCTCTGGCCTTGCTTCTCCCTCTGGCCACACCACTGCCTCTTACAACTTGTTCTGGTGCAGCACTCGCCTCCGCCTCAGAAGCACTGTCTTCACTCGGCATATCAACCCAGCTTGGGTCAGTCACCTCATCATCCTCCGATTCCTCAGTCTGCTCCCCCCTTGGAATTCCTCCCCTTACAACAACTTCACCACTGTCTGACAACTGTGTCTCCTCATCGTCCGACACCTCTTTACAAACTTCTTCCACTAACTCAACATTGTCATCTTCATCATTATCATCACCCACAGACTGCGACAGTTGGAAAACTTGGGCATCGGGAACGAGGTCAGCAGCAACCTGAGAAGTGGTTTATGACTCTGGGAAGGGTCCAGAAAACAGTTCCTGAGAGTATGCCGGATCACGTTCCACAGCTCCCTCATCAGCAGGTATTGTCTCACCCTGCCCAGGACCACGGCCTCTGCCCCCTGCAGTAATTGAATGCCCACGCCCAGGCCCACGCCCTCGTCCTCGTCCTCGACCCTTAGCCCTGGGGTTCAACATTTTCTGTATATATGTGTATTCTATTAAAAAAAATAAAATAAATGGGCCTGGTGTACTGAAACCCACAAACTTGTTTGTTAGTCTGGTTTAATTTAGTGACGTACAGAAAGTGTCACCTGAACAGAATATACGATTTGGAGTGAGTGTGCTGAACTGTGACACACAGAAAGGTTACACGCAGCTGTGTGAAATGGATTTGTATCACTCAGCTAAAACAACAAAAAACTAATTTTTTTTCTATTTTTTTTTTAATATTTTTTTCTTTCAGTTTAGTTTTTTTGGGAACGTGACGTGCGGAAACTATCGTACAGCTGACTGACACCCTACTGAGGGTGGCTATTTAGACTGCGACCCAGACAAATGTCGCACAGAGATTTTTAGGATCAAGCTTTACACGTGACAGGTAGCAAATGACTTGGTTGTATTCGGTGACGTACAGAAAGTGTCACCTGGACAGAATATACGGTTTGGAGTGAGTGTGCTGAACTGTGACACACAGAAAGGTTACACGCAGCTGTGTGAAATGGATTTGTATCACTCAGCTAAAACAACAAAAAAACTAATTTTTTTTTCTCTATTTTTTTTTATATTTTTATTTAGTTTTGTTTTTTTGGGAACGTGACGTGCAGAAACTATCGTACAGCTGACTGACACCCTACTGACGGTGGCTATTTAGACTGCGACCCAGACAAATGTCGCACAGAGATTTTTAGGATCAAGCTTTACACGTGACAGGTAGCAAATGACTTGGTTGTATTCTGTGACGTACAGAAAGTGTCACCTGGACAGAATATACGGTTTGGAGTGAGTGTGCTGAACTGTCACACACAGAAAGGTTACACGCAGCTGTGTGAAATGGATTTGTATCACTTAGCTAAAACAACAAAAAAACTAATTTTTTTGGTATATTTTGTTTTGGATTTTTGTTTTTTTGGGAACGTGACGTGCAGAAACTATCGTAGAGCTAACTGACACCCTACTGATGGTAGCTATTTAGACTGCGACCCAGACAAATGTCGCACAGAGATTTTTGGGATCAAGCCATACACGTGACAGGCAGCAAATGACTTTGTATTCGGGTTGTATTCGGTGACATACAGAAAGTGTCACCTGGACAGAAAATAGTGAGTGTACTGAACTGTGACACACAGAATGGTTCCACACTGCTATGTGCAATGGATTTGTATCACTGAGATATAACATAAAAAAATAAAAGGGGGTTATATATGGCGATAGCTGCACTACCAGTGCCAGCCAGCCAAGTGACAAAAAAAAAAATGTCTTCTAGCCCTTAGAAGGGCTGTTGGGTTCTTTGTGGGTGATCCCTGCCTAACAGAGAACTAAATGCAGGCCCTTACACTGTCCCTGAAACGCAGCAGCTCTATCTCTAACGACATCCAGACGGCATCTGAGCCGAGCACCGCGGCCAGTCGGTAGTATATTCCAGGGTCACCTGATCAGGCCAGCCAACCCCTGCTATCGACATGTAAGGGCCCCACGTGATGCTGGGTGGTAAGCAGAGTCTCCTGGCTTGTGATTGGCTGTGTTTTTAGGCGCCTAAAAAGCACGATGCGGAAGTTGCCATTTCCTCGAGCATGGCGAGATACTTGTCCGAGCAGCGAGCACTTACGAGTACCGTAATACTCAAACGAGCACCAAGCTCGGACAAGCATGCTCGCTCATCTCTAAATATTAATTAAGAAATTGGAAGTATTTATGTAGTCATAAGTATTCCTGCTGTCAAACTATCACTAATGAGGCAGTGCACCCATGTAGTTCATGTTGAACTATAAACTCAAAAAGATCTGTCCTTAGAAAAAAGATTCCTATGAACTGCATGCTATGGTGTATGGTTTAAGACCACTCAATTTTACACTTTTATGGAGTGATGCAAGCACATTATCTCCTATGCCTTAGAGAACCCAAAGCAAATAAAATTATGGGATTTAGAAAAAGAGGCATTGATGCCTCATGACAAGAAAATAGCTTTGCCTCTATACAAAATCATAGTCATAGTAAACATAGAATATTGTGTACAACTTTAGGCACCTTAATGTAACAAGTACATAGCTGCCATAGAGCAGGTGCAGAGAAGAGTCACCAAATTATTTAAGGGAATGTGTCAATTGCAATACCAACACAGGTTATCAAATTTGGATGATCTATCCTCAGAATGGGCCATTAATATCAGATAGACAAAGTCCAACTCCTGACAACTTCACTGATCACTTGTGCGAGCGCTGCGTCCTCTTCAAATTTACCTACGCTCTGTCTCCTTTGCAGGGACCACTGCAAAGGAGCTGACACAGAGGAAGCAATGATCATGGTTAGCAATGTTGTCTTAGGGCCCTGGAGACTTGGGATTCAATTTAGGCAAAGAGAAAGACTTTGAATGTTCTTCTCATGTTTAGTTGATTTTTTTTTCAGTCACTCCAGTTTCCTCTCACCCTTCAAAAATATACAGATAGGTTAAAAAATGTTTATGAAAATGTTCTTAAATCCATCCTCTTACTGGCCTTTTTTAATAATATACCACAGTGTTGTTTGGAGTGTTCTTTTGTCTTGCTGGTGTTATTTTCACAAGATAATTGGCTCAATAACTACTGGACATCAGACAGATAAATGTACTTGCATTATATATAACTTATTATGTGATCTGTAAAATGAAAATAGCCTATGCAATTATTTATTCATGTTTTATGGTAATGTGATGAATAGATAGGTATGCAGTGTACTTATACCTATAATTACCTTTTATTTTATATTAATTGTGAATGTTTTTTTTTTCACTTTGAGATTAAAGAGTTTTTTATGTTAGGTATATATATATATATATATATATATATATATATATATATATATAGATAGATATATTTTGTTTTTTAGTATAAAAATATATGTAATAAATAGATCCATGGATGAACCCAAGGGCTTGCATGCCTTTTAAAAGTGCTTTATAACTTGTGCTGCCACTGATAAGGTGTGATTTTATGAAAAGTACTGGATGTAAAAAAGGCAGATGACCCAGGGCTGCAATCAAGGTCTCTGTCACTAATTTATGCCGCCCTCAGACAAAGAAGCAAAATTTTGGTGACAGATTCCCGTTTATATAAACTGCATAAAGAAATTTATAGCTGACCCATTCGGATCAACTTAGATTTAATATCTTGCATGTTTTGCTGAACAATTATAATTGTCTCATCCATTTGTACTCATTATCTATCATTTTTCTAGAACTGAATGGAATAACAAGGTATGGTACATCAAGTGCCATCAACATTGCAAAGATGACGAGACAGCAGTAATGTGTGAGAGATATAAATTTGGAGAAAGGCCAAAACTAAACTAATTGTAAAATTAATAGTATGCATGCTGGTTGTAAGCATAATATTACATTATAATCACCTCAAAGAGTCAAAGGTTCTAACCGTCTAACAGTTATTGCTCATTTCATTGAGCACTCATTTTACAATAGCTAATAATAATACTAATAATACTAATAATAATATTTATTTACTTATTTATATAGCACCACCATATTCCTCAGCGCTTTACAAATTCAAAAGGTTCATGTACAAACAAAAGTAACTGGCTAATATACAACTGAAACACAAGGAGTCTGGGCCCTGCTTGATTGACACATAAGATAGTTGATTGTGATAAGTAGGATTCAAGCGATAATTGTACTGAAAGGAGTGATGCCGGCCAAACTCCTTGGGGTTTGATACTGTTAGAGTATCTAGTTTAGGCTAAAGGAGTTGGTGGGGGAAAGGTTTAGTCGGGGAAAGGTCATTTTAGGAAGCTTGATAAGCCTGCCTGAAAAGATGTGTTTTAAGGGCACATTTGAAGGTAGGAAAGTTCTGAATTGACCTAAAATTCCAGGGCAGAGTATTCCAGAGAGTAGGTGCAACTCGAGAAAAGTCTTGAAGACGGGAGTGAGAGGTACGAATTATGGAGGATATTAATCTTAGGTCGCTAACAGAACAGAGAGCACAAGTAGGGTGGTAGACGAAAATGTGGGAGGAGATGTAGGGAGGTGCAGCACTGTGGAGAGCTTTTGGGGTGAGGGTGAGAAGTTTGAACTATAATCTGTGGTGGATGGGCAACCAGTGAAGTGACTGGCATAGACTAGTAGCATCAGTGTAGTGGGTGGATGGATAGATGAGCCTGGCTTTTTAATGGAAACTCTGGGAAAGGCCAATACACAGAGTTATGCCTAGTGTAGAGCATGTGTTCAGTGAGACATGGCACACAGGCAATCAAAGGGCACCATCATGTCCTGCACAAGGTATAACATAGTATATAACTTGTGATCTGAGGGTTTAATGAACCTCTTGGTGCTGTAAATAATTTAATTTTAATTTCCATCTTTCAAGAGCTATAACGTTTTAAAAAACTTTTCTGTCCATATAACCACATGGTCTTGATTGACGAGGGACAAGTTGTATTTTTTAACAGCACTGTCACTACCAGTGCCAGCAGGCGTCCAGTTGCCAGGAAGACAGTCTTATCTCCTGAGTCAGGTATTCTGATGTCAAAGGTCACATGACGCCGGGTATGTGATGAGAGCAGGCAGTGCATCACGTGACCAGGAAGTGTGGGGTGTTTAAACAGGCAATCTGCTGGTTACAGATTGCCTATGGATGGTTCTATGTACCTCAGCAGCACTTTGGAATGTGGATTGTTATGACCTCCTGACTTCTGACTTTGGCTTCTGCTTTTGATCCTGATTTTTAGATTCTGATTTGGCTTTCTGCATCTCCTGGTTTGACCCTAGCTTGGTTTTTGGACTCGTATTTGGACCTGGACTTCAGGTGTTCAGGTGGAGTTTGGCTTGGTATTGTTTAGCGATTGTTTCTGATTTTGCTTCATTGTTCCTCTTGGTTTTGATCAGGTACGTTTTACTCTGAGTACTTTGGTTGTGAGTTTTGTCAGTATGTGTGTGCTTGACTGTCGCTTTGTTTATTATTTTGTTCCCTCTGCTTTTCCCTGGTAAACCTTAGCACTTAAATAAGGAGGGACTGTTGACCAGTTGTGGTCCGCCACTTAGGGGAGTCATGCAAGTAGGCAGGGACAGAGGTAAGGGTGGAATTTAGGGTTCACTTCTTCCCTCTGTGACAAGTACCTTTTGAATTACTATAAAGTGTATTGATAAGCAGGAGAAAAATATTTGTGGTTTAAAATAAAAAACAAAATACACAATTCTAGCATTGTATTTTTATGTTTCTTTATTTACAAGGTTCACTGTGTACTAAAACTGACATGTTACTTTTATTCTGCAGGTTAATATGATTACAAAATTACTAAAAATGTTGCCATGTATCACCATAATTCTAATACCCATAACTTTTTTATATTTTTATGTAAGAGCAGTGTGGGAGGCTTGTTATGGGCAGATTGTAGTTTTATTGGTACCATTTTGGGGTACTTTTTTCAGTGGATGAGCAGTGCAGCAGGCCTTGAAAGCAGAGTTAATCAATCCAACTGGGAGTTGAAAGCGTATACACACCAACATCAGCATGGTGTTTCTAGAATCTGTAGACACAGCTGCAAATACCATCAAATTCCATGTATTTCTGCACAGATTTATTTAGTCTCAAGAAATCCTAGTACATAGTAAAAGTTAAAAACATTTCTCCTTACACAAGCATCTTGTGTGTAGAAATAAATGTGTGCAGAAATACTCAGAGTTTGATATTATTTCACTATTTTGTGGTTGTGTGGTTGTTTTTTCTTTAAGGTATGACCACATGGATTGCAGTGGGTTGCAATTAAACTAATGAAAACCACTGTTTTGTTGGTCTCCAGTGTCAGACTCCCGGCGATATATATTGATGACCTATCCTGAGGATAGGTTATCAATATAGGAGAGCCCGGGGAACCCCTTTAACACTATGTACAATGCAGCTCTATGTTATCTACATTCATATATCTGTGTTCAATGTCATAGGAAATACAAAACACTGGCTGAATGTCTTACTGTGTACAGTAACATGATTTTCATTAATTACAGTTATTTCCTTATTTTTTTGTGAATATCATACCTCTTCTGAAGTAAACATGACAAGCCGGGGAACACTTGACAGTCCATGCTCTTTTATGTCAGGACAATACTTGTACCTCGCTAAATTTACAGCGTACATATTGGATACCGAGCCACCTGGAGATTACACAGAAAACATTTCCGATGGGCCATGTGTGAAGGTAACAATCTTATTTCATTTCATGTTGGTTCACTGTCATCTCAACACATTCTTTTCATTTTTCATTTTTCTTTTCCAAGTATATAGGACAAATGGCCAACATTTTATGTATATATCCGTAAGGATACAGCTATACGTTCAGGTTTCTTGATGCTGTTTTGAAACCAGGAATGGATCATAAAAGGAGACAAATTATAAAAGGACATTTCTGTTTTTTAAATTCACTTCTGGTTTTAGCTTTCAAACCTGCATCAAGAAATCTGAATGCTGGACCATATCCTACTACTCCAGAAATAAGTTGGAAGTAGATCCAACATAGTCAAAATACAGTTAAGGAAATAAGTATTTGATCCCTTGCTGATTTTGTAAGTGTACCCACTGTCAAAGACATGAACAGTCTATAATTTTTAGGCTAGGTTAATTTTAACAGTGAGAGACAGAATATCCAAAAAAATCCAGAAAATCACAATGTCTAAATAATATATATTTATTTGCATTTTGCGCAGAGAAATAAGTATTCGATCCCTCTGGCAAACAAGACTTAATGCTTGGTGGCAAAACCCTTGTTGGCAAGCACAGCAGTCAGACGTTTTTTGTAGTTGATGATGAGGTTTGTGCACATATCAGAAGGAATTTTGGTCCACTCCCGTTAAGATTTCAAGGCTGTTGCTTGGCAACTTTGATCTTCAGCTTCCTCCGTAAGTTTTCTATGGAATTAAGGTCTGGAGACTGGCTAGGCCACTCCACGACCTTAATGTGCTTCTTTTTGAGCCACTCCTTTGTTGCCTTGGCTGTATGTTTTGGGTCATTGAAGACCCAGCCACGACCCATTTTAATGTCCTGGTAGTGGGAAGGAGGTTGTCATGGCTCCATCCATTCTCCCATTGATGCAGTGAAGTAGTCTTGTGCCCTTAGCAGAGAAACCCCCCCAAAACATAATGTTTCCACCTCCATGCTTAACAGTGGCGACGGTGTTCTTTGGGTCATAGGCAGCATTTCTCTTCCTCTAAACACGGCAAGTTGAGTTAATGCCAAAGAGCTCAATTTTTGTCTCATCTGACCACAGCACCTTCTCCCAATCAGAATCATCGAGGTATTCATTTGAAAACTTCAGACGGGCCTGTACATGTGCCTTCTTTAGCAGGGGGAACTTGCGGGCACTGCAGGATTTTAATCCATTACGGCGTAATGTGTTACCAATGGTTTTCTTGATGACTGTGGTCCCAGCTGCCTTGAGATCATTAACAAGTTCTCCCCCGTGTAGTTTTAGGCTGATCTCTCACCTTCCTCATGATCAAGGATATCCCACGAGGTGAGATTTTGCATGGAGCCCCAGATTGATGTCGATTGACAGTCATTTTGTATGTCTTCCATTTTCTTACTATTGCACCAACAGTTGTCTCCTTCTCACCCAGTGTCTTACTTATGGTTTTGTAGCCCATTCCAGCCTTGTGCAGGTCTATGATCTTGTCCCTGGCATCCTTAGAAAGCTCTTTCGTCTTGCCCATGTTCTAGAGGTTAGAGTCTGACTGATTAATTGAGTCTGTGGACAGGAGCCTTTTATATAGGTGACCATTTAAGACTGCTGTCTTTAATGCAGGTAACAAGTTAATTAGGAGCATCTAACTGGTCTGGAGGAGCCTGAACTTTTAATGGTTGGTAGGGGATCAAATACTTATTTCTTTGTGCAAAATGCAAATAAATATATATAAATTAGACAATGTGATTTTCTGGATTTTTTGGGAATATTCTATCACTCACTGTTAAAATTAACCTACCATAAAAATTATAGACTGTTCATGTCTTTGACAGTGGGCAAACTTACAAAATCTGTAAGGGATCAAATACTTATTTCCTTCACTGTATGAATGTTGTTGGGAGTGTTCTTATTAGCGATGAACAAACACATGAAAATTTGTGTTGCTATTACTGTTATGAATTTCCTATCTCGATCAACATTCTAGCATGTATGAGGAGCTCCCAAATCTTCCCAGACAGATGATTAAATTTAATGCTTGATTTCATGTTCTCCAGGGAGATAAACCACCAACAGATCTACTGTATATGATAACGGCTTTCTCCTCTCTCCCTATTGGAAACAAATACAGTGATTCCTCAAGACACAATGGCCTAAGGATACAATATTTTCAACATACAATGGTCTTTTCTGACCCATTGTAAGTTGAAACCAGACTCAACATACAATGTCTGAGACTCAGATCCAACCAATGAAGGTCACTTCTCTGGTATCATAGCTATATTAGTTGCTAGTTAGCAGCTATTCCTGACTGTTATATGTAAGCATTTGTCTTATCTGTCTTAGTTATCTACTTATTTTTCTTAAATCTTCATTTTCTCTTATCTTGGATGACATTTTGGGGTTTTGGGGAACCAATTACGCAACTTACAATGGTTTCAACATACCATGGTTTTCCTGGAACCAATTAATATTGTATCTTGAGGGACCACTGTACACACTTGGCCGATATGAGCACGTATGTGAATCGGGGAGATGGGAGTGCTAGTTGTGTTGATTAACATTTAGCCAACAGCTACTAAAGGTGTATTTGCACCTTTAGGTTCTTTCCACACTGCAATTACTGATGTCAAAGAACATATGGTGTTAACACATATAGTTGCATGCTTTAAGGTACCCATACACATTAGACTAAAGTTGGTCATAACTAGAGATGAGCGAATCTTCCAAGATTTGCTTCTGCGAATATTTGCCAAATTTTTTAAAAGATTCGCCTTGGGTAAGATTTGATTCGGTAAAAAAATGCGTAAAAAAATATTTGTGTTCTATGAATATTGTACGCATGAGTGTACAAAGTGCATACAAAGCTTTAGCGTATTATTGTCTAGGTCCTCAAAAAAAAGGAACACAGTAAAAGTACCCTACTGTGAATACCTACAAACAAATTATTCGATGCGTAGCATTAGCGTACAAATTATATTATGCGTACGTAGCGTTAGCGTACAAAGATTTAAGAAGAATCTTCCGAAGCAAATCTGAAAAGATTTTTATTCGCTTCAGTGTAAAAAAAAAAAATAACAAGATTTGTATCGAATCTACGAAGCGGCGAATAGATTCACTCATCTCTAGTCATAACAGATGATTTCAAATAAAATGATTGTTGGATGAAATTTAACAATAAAAGCTTGTTTTAACCAACAGATGACAGACCATCAAGAAGAAGAAGTTGGCCATACTACAGGGACACTAGATCTTTGAAAGACCATTATCAGAATATTCATCATCCTTCACCCAGTGTCATTGAACATGTATGGGCAGTTTGAATGACTACAATGGCCAATATGAAGTAAAGTTAGTAGGGCTGTGTCTATGAACACATCGCTCATTAGATTGCTCATTCGATGGCTGTTCATCCATCTTCCAACTTATATCTAATGTGTGGTTATAGTTACATACAGTACATAACCCATTTACTCCTAATAAATAATGGAATTCCATTCTATTGATAGGTAGTTGACTATGCCGTTCAATACATTGAAAAAAAAATATGCCAGCGCATTTCTGCTTCTCATTAAAAAAAAAAAAAGTTTTGGGGTTTTGGTTTACGACAGCTACAGTGCTCTGCCATATCTGTTATGTGATGGGTACCAATGACTTTATGATGTACCTCATTGACTTATAATGGGGTCTGTTATATTCTGCCAAGGTTTCCATCTTTTAATGGTAGAAAAATAGCTTTGCATGCAGTGCCATTTTCCAATCCAAAATCATAGATTCTATCACCGAGGCTCCCACTTAAACCTTCAATGCAGACCCGAATAGAGCCTAACAAGAATAAATCACCCATACCTGGGCTAAATATACCATCTCCCTCCTTCCAGCCTAGAAATTCCATCATCTTTAACAAGACAGCTTCTTCAGTTAGAATAAACACAGGGGATACTTCATATGTGTATCTAGATGAGAAAAGATAAAACTCAAGAGGTTATGTTGTAAGAACTAAAATGTCTTATACAAAGCTTCATTCACCCACACCAAGGCCATTCACACTGCTATTTTCATTACATTTGGAAGGATTGCTAATTGTATTTTTATTTATTTTTTTACCGTCAAAATAGTTTTTTGTACATGTTTACTACAAAGAATAGTGAAGAGTCAAATAAACAATTATGTTTTAGACTGTAGACTGTATTCATACTAGTGTGATTCCATTGACATGTAATGGTTATCAGATTTTTATCAAGGTTACATTTGAAAGAAGGAATATTTATTCAGACTTTTCTATTCTTGCTATTAAAAATAGTATATGATAACAGATGCCAGTGTGAACAGAGCCTTGGAGATCTGTTTTTTAGGCTATGTATGACTAGCAAGCAAACCAAATGTGACAACAAATTTGGTTCTATTATGTTATTAAATAAAACATAATTTTAAAAAATCTGAAGGGGTGTCTCATTTCAGCAAATAGCATTTATTATGTAGAGAAGGATTATACAAGGCACCCTACAAATGTATTCTTATTCTTCTTATCCATATTGCTTTGCTGGCTAGATTCATTTTTCAGTCACATTATACACTGCTAGTTTTCATGGTTATCACCACCCTGCAATCCCTCAGTGGTGGTCGTGCTTGCACACTATAGGAAAAAGCACCAGTCTATTTGGGGGCTGGGACCATACGAGTGCGCAAATGCTTGTGCTTTTTCCTATAGTATGCAATCATGACCACCAATGATGGATTACACGGTGGTTGTAACCATGGAAACAAGTTGTAAAGGAAAAATGAATCTAGCCAGCAAAGGAAGCAACATGGATATTAACAATACATTAGTAAGTGTCTTCTATTAACTTCCTCTACATAATAAATGCTATTTGCTGAAGTGAGACAATCCCTTTAACCCCTTCCCGCCCAGCGCCGTACATGTACGGCACTGCGGGACGTGAGTTGCCACCCAGCGCCGTACTAGTACGGCGCGCTGATCGGGCGGGTGCAGGAGCTGCGCCTGCCCGATCAGCTGCGGGGGACCGGCTGTGCCCAGTAGCCGGACCCCGGCTGCGTAGGCCCGCATCGGTGTTTTCACCGATGCAGCATATTAACCCTCGATGTGCTGCGGTCAGCGCTGACCGCGGCACATGCGATGCGGGCGGGAGGAAGGGGGGTCCATCGGGTCCCCGTGCTGCTGTGACGGGGATCCGATGGCTTGGATAGCAGCCCGATGCCTTCCTTAGGCATCGTGGCTGCTATCCCTGCTTGCCTATGCCATTCAGCCCCCTGAATCACACAGGAAGCAGGCTGTAAGTGTATTACATTGAGTAAAAAAAAGTGAAAAAAAGTGAAAAAAAAATAGTTTTACAAAAAATAAAAGTTTCAAGTAAAAAAAAAGTACACTTTTCCCAAAATAAAGTTAAAAAAAATTGTAAAAAAAAGGGGAAAAAAGAAAAGTATACATATTAGGTATCGCCGCGTCTGTATCGACCGGCTCTATAAAAATATCACATCATCCACCCCGCCAGGTGAACGCAGTAAAAAAAAAAAAAAAAAAAAAGTGCCAAAACAGCCATTTTTTGGTCACCTTCCCTTACAAAAAGTGTAATAGCAGGCGATCAAACAGGCGTATTTAACCCAAAATGGTACCAATCAAACTGTCATCTTGTCCCGCAAAAATGATACCCTACCTGAGACAATCGCCCGAAAAATAAAAAAAAATGGCTCTCTGAAAATGGCAACACAACATAGTAACATAGTAACATAGTAACATAGTAACATAGTTTGTAAGGCCGAAAAAAGACATCTGTCCATCCAGTTCAGCCTGTTTTCCTACAAGTTGATCCAGGGGAAGGCAAAAAAAACCCTGTGAGGTAGAAGCCAATTTTCCTCACTTTAGGGGGAAAAATTCCTTCCCGACTCCAGTCAGGCAATCAGAATAACTCCCTGGATCAACGACCCATCTCTAGTAACTATAACCTGTAATGTTATTACCCTCCAGAAATACATCCAGGCCCTTCTTGAACTCTCTTAGTGAACTTACCATCACCACCTCCTCAGGCAGAGAGTTCCAAAGTCTCACTGCTCTTACCGTAAAGAATCCTCTTCTATGTTTATGTACAAACCTTCTTTCCTCCAGACGCAGAGGATGTCCCCTCGTCACAGTCACAGTCCTCGGGATAAATAGATGATGGGAGAGATCTCTGTCCTGACCTCTGATATATTTATACATAGTTATTAGATCTCCCCTCAGTCGTCATTTTTCTAAAGTGAATAACCCTAATTTTGATAATCTTTCTGGGTACTGTAGTCCACCCATTCCAGTTATTACTTTAGTTGCCCTCCTCTGAACCCTCTCCAGCTCTGTTATGTCTGCCTTGTTCACAGGAGCCCAGAACTGTACACAGTACTCCATATGTGGTCTGACTAGTGATTTGTAAAGTGGCAGGACTATGTTCTCATCACGGGCATCTATACCTCTTTTGATGCAACCCATTATCTTATTGGCCTTGGCAGCAGCTGTCTGACACTGGTTTCTGCAGCTTAGTTTGCTGTTCACTAAAATTCCTAGGTCCTTTTCCATGTCAGAGTTACCCAATGCTTTACCATTTAGTATGTACTGGTGACTTGCATTATTCCTTCCCATATGCATAACCTTACATTTGTCAGTGTTAAACCTTATCTGCCACTTTTCTGCCCAAGCCTCCAGTCTATCCAGATCCTGCTGTAGCAGTGCACTGTCCTCCTCTGTGTTAATTACTTTACACAGTTTAGTGTCATCTGCAAAAATTGATATTTTACTGTGCAAGCTTTCTACAAGATCATTAATAAATATATTGAAGAGAATAGGACCCAATACAGACCCCTGTGGTACCCCACTAGTGACAGTGACCCAATCTGAGTATGTACCATTAATAACCACCCTCTGTTTTCTATCACTAAGCCAGTTACTTACCCACATACAGACATTTTCTCCCAGGCCAAGCATTCTCATTTTGTATACTAACCTTTTATGTGGTACCGTGTCAAACGCTTTGGAGAAGTCCAAATATACGACATCCATTGAGTCGCCGCGGTCAAGTCTAGAACTTACCTCCTCAAAGAAACTGATTAAATTGGTTTGACATGACCGATCCCTCATGAAGAAAAAAAGATTTTATTCTGTTCAAAAATAAATCTAATGTGTAAAACTTTCCAAAAATAAAAAAGTTAGACATATTTAGTATCGACACGTCCGTAACAACCTGCTCTATAAAAATATTAAATGAGATGGCCCCCCAGGTGAATGCTGTAAAAAAAAAAAAAACTATGCCAAAACAACCATTTTTTCCCCTCTTGCCTCACAAAAAGTGTAATAGCAGGGGATCAAACAGGTGTATTTAACCCAAAATGATACCAATCAAACCATCATCTTGTCCCGCAAAAATGATACCCTACCTGAGACAATCACCCGAAAAAATAAAAAAAATATGGCTCTCTGAAAATGGCAACACAAAAAAAGATTTTATTCTGTTCAAAAATAAATCTCCCCTTATGAAAATAAAAAAAATTGGGGCTAAAGCAATATTTTATTGGAAAAAATGAAATTTTTCATTTTCATAGCCAAGTGTTTCCAATTTCCATAAAACACTTAGGGGGTCAAAGTGGCCAGTACCCCCCTTAATATATTCGTTGAAGGGTGTAGTTTCCAAAATGGGGTCACTTTTTGTGGGTTTCCACTGTAGGGGTACGTCAGGGTCTCTCAAATACAAAATGGTGCCTAAAAACTATTCTACAGTAGCAAAATTTGCCTCCAAAATCCATATGGCGCTCCTTTACTTCTGTCCACTGCCACAAACCCATAGAGACATTTACCACCACATATGGGGTATTTCTGTAAACAGCAGAATCAGAGCAATGTATATTGAGGTTTAGTTTGCTGTTAACCCTTACTGTGTTGCAAAAAAAATTATTAACATGAATAATCTACCAAAAAAGTGAAATTTTGAAATTTTACCTCCATTTTCCTTTAATTCTTGTGGAACACCTCAAGGGTTAACAAAGTTTGTAACAGCAGTTTTTTATAATTTGAGGGGTGTAGTTTCTAAAATGGGGTCATTTATGGGTGGGTTTCATTATGTAAGCCCCTCAAAATCACTTTATATCTGAATTGGTGCTTAAAAAAATGGTTTTGGAAAATTTGGTGAAAGTTTGAAAAATGGCTTCTAAACTTCTAAGCCTTCTAACGTCCTAAAAAAGTAAAATAACATTTATAAAATGATGCCATCATCATTTGACATAAAGTAAACATATGGGGAATGTAAAATAATAACTATTTTTGGAGGTATTACTATGTATTTTGAAAGTAGAGAAATTGAAATTTGGAAATTTTTCCAAATTTTTGGTAAATTTGGTGTTTTTTTTATAAATAAAAATGAAATATTTTGCCAAAAATTTACTACTGTCGTGAAGCACAATATGTGATGAGAAAACAATCTCAGAATGGCCTGGATAAGTTAAAGCGTTCCAAAATTATTACCACATAAAGTTACATATGTCAGATTTGCAAAAAAATTGCCTGGGCAGTAAGGTGAAAACAGGCCCGGGTTGAAGGGGTTAATGAAGCAAAATGAGGCATGTATAAATCACAAATCAACTCAAAATTCATTACAAACTCTCCCAAAAATTCAATTTCTAACGAGAGAGATCTGCATGTGAAAAAAAAAAAACATTTGCAATGCAGCTTTCTTTAAAAAAAAAAAAAATAAATAAAAGAGGTTGAGATTAGAAAAAATATATATCTTCTAGAAACTGTTCCACTGCTGTCTGGGGACAGTGTTTGGTATTGCAGCAGTACAAGTTGCAATACCAGGCACAGCCCATGAACAAAAAAACACAACAAAAACTATAAACAAAAAACAATATGATTACATTATGCAATCTATTCTTCCCTATCATCTCCACTAGTAAACTTTATACCAAGGATTCATACAACTTTCTGACATGGTGACCAGAATTAATTACTTTTTGGCCAAGAAACACAATGGGAAAGATTTACTACTCCTGTAGAGGCTGTCTACATAGTCATCAAATATATCACAATGGCTCAGACTGGATAATTAATTTGCTGCAGGGCTGGACACTTTTGTCAAACTTTAAACCAGCTATTAGTTGGCTTAGTATGTGACTCAATTGTATACTATAATTGGGCTGCAATTATGGTTTAAAAAGTCACATCTGATACACTTTACTGATAAACCACACCCCTTTAGAGATCTAGTTTCAGAGGATTTGTATAAAACTAGATGCACCAATTTGCACCACATTTCGGAGCAAATTACAATAATGGGTGGGAGCCTCCGTGTTTGTCACTCCGTGTTTGTCTCCTGCACCTACAGTAAATCTAGATACAAGTAGCATTTCTACAACACCATCAATTCTTCCCGAGAAGGGGGCATGATGAAGGTGGATCCAGTGGACCCAGTATACTTATCTTCTTTTATGGCATAACAGGAGAGAGACTGAAATCTTTCGCAGTTCAGAGGTGCCATAGACTTTAGTCTAAGGGACATGGACTGCCAGGGAATGCGCCTAACTTATGAGAAAGTGTGTGCATCATCATAAATTAAGTGCATCCTCTGGCTGTGCAGGAGATAACAAAGACTGTCAAGAAAATGCAGGTCTATGAAAAATCCTCCCCCAATATCTACTGTAGGTACACTTGTAACAATAAATTTATCCAACGTTTCCAAGAGAAATTCATGAGATTTCTTGCATTAATTATATTTAATATATGGAACATGTGCATTCCCTCTATGGATCACTGCATCAATTTAACTGCTATTAAAAATAATGCTACTTACACACTTGGGTTCAAAGCTTCAGTAATAAAACGTGCTGCTAAAGAGTAATGATCCATTCCACCATACAACTGATTGAAGAATCTTGGATGACCTTAAAACAAGACAAATGTATGAGCTACCAAGCAAATTACTAAGGTTATATAGATGTAATGTAACAATGAAAAAAACATACTAGACGGATTATTCAGCATTTTATAAGTTAAGGCTTGTACATCACTAAAGGCGTACAACGGCTAGGTAATAAATAATAAGGTTGTCATAAGCAGCTTGTCATGGAAGTATAGTTATTTTTTAGAGCATATCATTGAGGCCGGCACTGAACAAATATATTATCTGTGTAGTATCAGCTTTCTGATTCCTTAAGGAGTCTACTGTTAATGACATTAAAGGGAACATATCAACTACTGTATATTATTTTACTAATTAAACCCACATAGTGACTCATATTGTTTAGAGATTAGCAAATCGATTCTAAGAAGACCTGCTGATGAAATGAATTGATTCATCTCTAATATTCTTTGCTTTTAATTGTTTCTTTTCTAACTGTAGATTTTTTTTATTACATGTTCAGTACATGTTTATGTGGGTGGCCATATAGCCTGAGCAGAATTAAAATATATTCTTTAAAGAAGCCACATGGGCCATAGGAACCTATAGACTGGAAATATTCATTGACATATAGGAGTGTTTTCTAGACATGCTCTGCGACCTGTGCAGAGGTCATTAATGAAAATGTTACCTATCGTGATAATGAGATTAATACTGAAAGTGATCGCCACGTAACAAAAAGTGCCAGTCTATCATGAGATTCAGTGGCCATGGTGAAAACTGCAGGAATTCAATATTTTTTATTTGAAATTAATTGAAAAGTAAAATAAAATAAAATACCAATAATACTTAACAAATATGTTTAATGTTAAAACTTGATTTAAACAATAGGTAATTTTCTAATAACAAATTCCATTTGTTTTGTCAAAAAAGCTATGTACACCTTCAGATGCAATATTTTTTATGATTATATTTTACTCATTTTTTCAATTGGCATTTATTTAAATATTCAACCATTTTCTCACAAAGGGTTAACTTTGTCTAGCTATATGAATCATACTTTCACTTTGTGCCGGTCTTCTAATAAACCTCTCTAAATTAGTAAAAGGTCATAAATACTTATATAAACCACATTCTTATCAGTAAGATAAGAATTTAGATATAGTGAGTGTTGATCAGGTCAGAGATCAGAGGTAAAGAGCCTTCAGCAGAGTTACCTGATGGGAAACAGTAAAAATCTAGAGCCTGCTACTATAGAATCTCAAGGATGTACAGGGAAAGGGGCTCACAATGTTTAATAAATGCCAATTGAAAAAATATATTTTAACTCAAAATGAGTACCATGCAATGTTGAAAAAAATGTCCCCAAAGGTTTACATAGCCTTTAAAAAATCGCTCCAAGGAAAAATGAAAAAAATACTTTTGGCCAAAGTCATGGAGCTGAACATACTCCCAAAGTTTCATTCACCTGAATGGTGTCATTACAGAGAAACCTGCGCTGCAATAATAACAGATCAGTGCTGTCCTGAGCACTTCTGACATATCAGTATAAGAAATATACTTGGACTCCCTTGCCAGATACTAACAGGACATCAGTGATGATGGGGCTTGGATAAAATTAAGATGGAACTTTCAGACTTCCTGATGCATCATTTATAACTACCAGTTAACATTTTCACCTCTGGGGAAAGTAGGGAACACATATCAATACCAGTGTTGAGCAAGCATGCGCGGCCAAGCACCATATTCGTTTGAGCAATGCTCCGCACATCTTGGTGTTTAGCAGAACACCAGGAGTGCTCAAGATAGATACTCAAATCTCTTATTCTTCACTTTCTTACATATTTGTTTTTAACATTTTATTTCACCCTGCCTATTAATAGCTATGCCATCCTCTATACTGCCTACTAATAGCTATGTCTAACCCCTACACTGCCTATCAATAGCTAAGTACAACACAAAGGCTATATGCCAAAAGCCGGACGTGCATGACCAACCTATCCATAAAACAGGTATTACAGTCAGCATACCTTACAACAGCCTGGTGTAACATGAGACATTGCAAGACCAGCTCTCTATCCAGAAGGACCTGAGAACTAATGAGTCTCAAAGTTGCTAAAACTGCGTTGGATGGCTTGGGGGACCTGCGTGCTGAGCTCATTAGGGTGACAATTTTTTTACATGTACGGCGCTGGAGTAATGTGGGAGCATGACGCTCCCTCGCACATGCGGCGGGCGTCATGGCCGGCAAGTCTCTGCTGTTTCAAACAGCAGAGACCTGCCGCTACTTACCGCAACCGGCAATAATGCCGATTGCAGTAAATAAAGGCATTAGATGCCGTGATCACGTGAGATCATGGCATCTAACAGCGCTAAAATCCAGAAGCGCACTCTTCTGGGTGTTGTGAAGACACCCCGTGTGGTCAATCGGGGTGTCTGCACTCGATCTGAAAGCTGTAAACCTTGCTGATGAGGTTTAAAGCTTTCAATCTGCAATTCTTATTTTGGCCACCAGATGGCCATGATAAGAAATGAGCAAAGGGGACTTAAAATTGAGTTTTATAAATCCCTGATTACTCAAAATGAAAAATTAAAAAACATTATATATATATATATATATATAGTCGTATATGATCCTTAAAATAATCACAAAAATTAAAAAATGTTAAAAAATATATAAAAAAATAAACATCATGGGTATCACCGTGACTGAAAACGCCCGTACTTTTAAAACATCAAAAAAATTTTCCAATACGGCGAATTGCGTGACGGAAAAAAGGGTCAAAATGGCTGATTTGCCATTTTTTCACTACTTCTCTTACCCAAAGAAATATAATAAAATGTGATCAAAAAGTCACGCACACTCCAAAATGGTATCAATAAAAACTATGGATTGTCCCCAAAAAAATGAGCCCCTAAACTGCTCAGTGGATGTAATGGAAAAAAAGTTATGAGGTCTAGAATAGGACGAGGTAAAAAAATTTTTTTCCAAAGTTTACATTTACTTTTACACTATTTAAACATAATAAACCTACACATATGGGGTATCGTTGGAACCGTACTGACCCAGAGAACAAAGGGAATGGGTCAGTTTTGCCGCAAACGGAACGCCGTGGGAACAAATCCGTAAAACAGTGGAGGAATGTTTTTTTATTTCCAATTCCCCACTATTTGGAATTTTTTTTACTGCTTCCCACAACATTTTATGCCATAATTAATGGTGGCATTAGAAAGTACAAAAAGTCCCGCAAAAAATAAGCCCTCATACAGCTATGTAAACAAAAATATAAAAAAGTTAGGGCTCACAGAAAATAGGGAAGAAAAATGAAAACACAAAACCGAAAAAACCTCCGGTATCCAAAGGGTTAATAACCTTTTTAAACTGTTTGTTATGTAAACTAATTTACATAAACATAGACAGGCAGATTTTGCTAGTTTGCATATCTTTCCCATATGCCTGAGTTTATGCAAATGAGCTTACATAACAAACAGTTTATAAAGGTTATTAAATATTATATTAGAACAATTTGAAAACTTAAAATTTTTGTGCAGCCCTCCTAGGCAGTGACAGAAAAGTTAGCTGGCACCCCAAAAAAAAATGTTTGTCACCCTAATAGTAATGAGCTGGGAGTGCAGGTCCCCCAAGTCATCCAACTCAGTTTTAGCAATTTTGAGGCTCACTGGCTTTTAGGTTCTTCTGGATAGAGAGCCTGTCTTCCAATGTCTTATGTGTATAAGGCTGCCATTGTAAGGTATGCTGGTATGCTGTAATCCCTGTCTTATAGATAGTTTAACAGCTTGCCTGGCTATTGGCATATAGCCACTTAATGTTTGTTTTGTTGTTTGTCTTTAAATGTTTTATGTTTAGCTATTGTTAGGCAGTGTAGGTTTTATAATATTTAAAAGGGTTTTCCCATCTCACAAATGTAGTTTGTATAGTTAGATATAGCCATACCAATATTATTACTAATAGAATGTATTTATATAAAATGTACCATTTAGAAGATTTGCCTATTTGTACACACATCACACACATCAATCAGGCCGTTTCCCCTAGTTACGACCACCGTGGCCATGTAGTAGTGGTGGCCGGCTTGCTCCTTTTCAAACCCGCTCTGAGGTAACTACTGTATTGTGAACGCACATTGCATGAGAATGCGCAGACACATCTTCAGTATGCTCATGCGGTGTGCGTTCACAATACAGAAGTTACCTCAGGGCAGGTTTGAAAAAGAGCAAGCCGGCCACCACTACTATATGGCTGCGGTTATCGTAACTAAGAGCAACAGGCTTACTTATGTGTTTGGCACAATGGATATACAAATAGGCAAATCTTCTAAACTGCACATTTTACATAAATGCAATGCATTAGAAATAATATTGGTATGACTATATCTAACTATATTTGTGAGATGGGAATACCCCTTTAAATATTATAAGACCTACTCTGCCTAACAATAGTTAAGTACAACACATATAAACACAATCAAGAAAACAAACATTTTGTGGCTATACGCCAATAACCAGGCAAGTTGTCTAACCTATCTATAAGATTAGGAGATGAGCGAGCACTAAAATGCTCGGGTGCTCGTTATTCGAGTCGAACTTTTCCCAATGCTCGGGTGCTCGTTTTGAATAACGAACACCATTGAAGTCAATGGGAGACTCAAGCATTTTTTGCAGGGGACCGGGGCTCTGCCTAGGGAAGGCTGGGTGAAAACCTGGAAACCTCAGAAAATGAATGGAAACACCACGGAAATGGACAGGAAACAGCAGGGGCAGCATGTAGGGATGCCTCTGAGGCTCCCTAATTGAACCATTTTTTCTAAATCTGGCCAATAGTCTGGGGATGACCCCAAGGCAATTTTCAGGGACACGGTAATGGTGACCCACTTAAAAATGCTGCCTGACAACCTGGCGGTGAACCCCTGATTTTTAGATGGAGATTGCATGTGGTCACGTACTCCCTGGAACCCCGTAGTCACCCCTTCTCTGATGTGCTACCCCAGAACATTCTCTGCCCCAATTCGCAAGACCTTTTGCAGTCTCCGTGTGCTGACAGTGGGGATTTACCAGTGTTGTCTGAGGAGGTGGTGGACAATGGCGAGACACAGGTGTCGGGGGGTGAGGTAGTTGAAAGTGAAGCAAGTTACATTGGGGACTCCTTGGGGGGACTTTCTCATGATGGGACAGATTCAATTGTGTTTAGAAAGGCTGATGGGCTTCCGTCAGCACTGTGTGTATAGAACCCCATGGCCTTTCATAAAAATAGTCTGGCAATGACCCCAAGGCAATTTTCAGGGACACGGTAAAGGTGACCCACTTAAAAATGCTGCCTGACAACCTGGCGGTGAACCCCTGATTGTCTGTCTTTTAATAAGATTGCAGTGTAAAGCATGGTGGTGAGCCTCAGTAATAAGATTGCAGTGTAAAGCATGGTGGTGAGCCTCAGTATGACTTTTTAGATGGAGATTGCATGTGGTCATGTACTCCCTGGAAACCCCGTAGTCACCCCTTCTCTGATGTGCTACCCCAGAACATTCTCTGCCCCAATTCGCAAGACCATTTGCAGTCTCCGTGTGCTGACAGTGGGGATTTACCAGTGTTGTCGAAAGAGGTGGTGGACAATGCCGAGACACAGGTGTCGGGGGGTGAGGTAGTTGAAAGTGAAGCAAGTTACATTGGGGGACTCCTTGGGGGACTTTCTCATGATGGGACAGATTCAATTGTGTTTAAAAAGGCTGATGGGCTTCCGTCAGCACTGTGTGTATAGAACCCCATGGCCTTTCATAAAAATAGTCTGGCAATGACCCCAAGGCAATTTTCAGGGACACGGTAATGGTGACCCACTTAAAAATGCTGCCTGACAACCTGGCGGTGAACCCCTGATTGTCTGTCTTTCAATAAGATTGCAGTGTAAAGCATGGTGGTGAGCCTCAGTAATAAGATTGCAGTGTAAAGCATGGTGGTGAGCCTCAGTATGACTTTTTGGATGGAGATTGCATGTGGTCACGTACTCCCTGGAACCCCGTAGTCATCCCTTCTCTGATGTGCTACCCCAGAACATTCTCTGCCCCAATTCGCAAGACCTTTTGCAGTCTCCGTGTGCTGACAGTGGGGATTTACCAGTGTTGTCTGAGGAGGTGGTGGACAATGGTGAGACACAGGTGTCGGGGGGTGAGTTAGTTGTATGGGAAGCAAGTTACAGTGGGGACTCCTTGGGGGACTTTCTCATGATGGGACAGATTCAACTTGGGTGGATCAGGCACAAGAACAGATCAATTTTTTTTTTGTGTTTATTTAACTTTTATTTAGCACAAATAACCACAGAGATATTTATTCATTCTCTTCGCTGCGCAGTCTGGCGTTGGGGTTCGTCACTTTGATGGCGAGCTGTGCTGCTCTCTCCACAATGGTCTTTCGGTTCTTTGAGGAGACGTTGTGGGCGATTTCTGCACAGAAGGACTTGTTGCTCATCAACAGAACCTCGAGCTCCTTGACATTGTGGACCATGAATTTGCAGAACCCTGTGGGCAGCATGTGTTTGGTCTTCTTGTTGCTACCGTATCCAGTGTTGGGCAATATAGATACGCAGGTAATATTATTTTTCACAGCTATCCAAAAAAAAAAATTTACGCAGTTTGCGCAAATAAAACTGGAAACTGGAACTGGAACTGGAGAGAGGGCCTGTAGGTGGACCTCCGGAAAAATTGTTTGGAGAGAGGGCCTGAAGGTGGACCTCCGCGAAAAAGTGTTTGGAAGAGAGGGCCTGTAGGTGGACCTCCGGAAAAATTGTTTGGAGAGAGGGCCTGTGGGTGGACCTCCGGAAAAAATTGTTTGGAGAGAGGGCCTGTAGGTGGACCTCCGGAAAAATTTGTTTGGAAAGAGGGCCTGTAGGTGGACCTCCGGAAAAATTGTTTTGAAGAGAGGGCCTGTAGGGGGCCCTCCTGAAAAATTGTGGTAAAAGAGTGCCAGTTGGACCTCGGAAAAATGGCATTTTTTTGGTCAGAGTTAGGCAAAGACGATATGGAGGAGGAGGAGGAGTAGGAGTAGAGAAGAGGAATCGGATACATAAGTAATGTTAATCTTTAGCTGCTTTCCCCCGGAGGAGATTTGAATTCCGGTGAAATCCAGGCTTTGTTCATTTTAATAAGCATCAGCCTGTCAGCACTGTCAGTTGACAGGCGTGTACGCTTATCGGTGATGACGCCACCAGCTGCACTGAATACCCGCTCTGACAGCACGCTAGCGGCAGGGCAGGCCAGCACCTCCAAGGCGTGTCCAGCTTTGAAACCCAGTAGTTGTATGGAGCAGAGTGATCGCTACGGACGTTGGTATGGTCAGCTAGGTACTCCCTCACCATCTTTCTGTACAGCTCCCCCCTACTCTGCCTAGACTGGGGACAGGTGACAGTGTCTTGCTGGGGTGACATAAAACTGGAAAAGGCCTTGGAGAGCGTTCCCCTGCCAGTGCTGGGCAAGCTGCCTGCTCGGCTCCTCTCCCCCGTTACTTGGCCGACAGAACCATGCCCTCTGCCGCTAGCTGCGTCAGATGGGAAGAATTGTTTCAGCTTGTGCACCAGGGCCTGTTGATATCTATTCACTCTCATACTCCTTTCCTCTGCAGGGATGAGAGTGGAAAGGTTCTGCTTGTACCGTGGGTCCAGGAGAGTGAACACCCAGTAATCGGTGTTTGAAAAAATGCTTCTAACGCGAGGGTCACGGGATAGGCAGCCTAACATGAAGTCTGCCATGTGCGCCAGAGTCCCAACACGTAAGAATTCCCTCTCCTCACTGGCCTGACTCTCCATTTCCTCCTCCTCCTCCTCCAAGTCCTCCTCTTCAGCCCATACACGCTCAAGAGTTAAGGACTGAGCACTGGTACCCTCTACTGTCTCGCCGACATTCTCCTCCTCTTCCTCCATCACCCCCCTCCTCCGATACGCGCTGAGAAACAGACCGGAGGGTGCTCTGGCTATCAAGCGACGTATCTTCCTCCACCGTCTCTTGAGACAAGCGCAAAGCATCCGACTTGATGCTGAGCAGTGAGTTTTTAAACAGGCAAAGCAGCGGGATGGTGAGGCTGATAATGGCGGCATCGCCGCTGACCATCTGTGTTGACTCCTCAAAGTTGCTCAACACCTGGCAGATATCAGACATCCACGTCCACTCCTCATTGTAGACTTGAGGAATCTGACTGACCTGACTACCAGTTCTGGTGGAAGTTGACATCTGGCAGTGTACAATCGCTCTGCGCTGCTGGTAAACTCTGGATAACATGTTTAATGTCGAATTCCATCTCGTGGGCACGTCGCACAATAGTCGGTAAGCGGGCAGTTGTAGGCGGCGCTGCGCTGCCCTGAGAGTGGCAGCATCTGTGGTCGACTTGCGGAAATGCGCACAGATGCACCACCAGAATATTCTGCTAAATGGGTCATTACTTATGGCTACGTGTTGCTGCCATTATTTTGATATTGCCATCTGCCTGCTGCCTCTAATGCCATTCCTACAATGGGGCTTCTTGGCCTACTGATATGTAGATGTTACATTTTTAAAAGGATATGCTACTTTTTAAAATGTTCGGCTACTACTGTGATCTGCCACCATCTTGTGCTGTATGCCACTGCTGCAGCCCCCCTCTGTCATGAAGTGACTATTGTCATTGTCTGTGCTGAATGTGCGAAAGAGGCCATTAAAGTTCTCCATTCAGGACTTTTTTTTTCTAAAAAAACTGATTTCAGATGTAAATGGCTAAAACGAATTCAAAATGAGAATAAGGTTCTTTCACTAAAGGCTGTCATGGGGCTACTATTGTCACTGTTACTGCCACTGCTGCCACCCTAGCCACACTGTCATGGGGTCACTATTGTCATGGTTACTGCCACTGCTGCTGCTGCCATCCTCCCCATTTTGTCATGGGGCCACTACTTGAATCTTTGGACATTGCATGGTTTTGTCCACGTCGATAAATTAGACCTGATGGTAAAAGTGACCTGTAATACTGATGCACAATAAATCTACAGCTAACAGAAGGGATTAAAACGCATTTGTTTGGACTGCCACAACATACATTAAAATAACATTTCTTTCTCTACTACTTTATTGGCACTGCCTCCAGTTCTTTATTTTGTTCCACTAAGGGGCCATTTGTGCACAGCTCCTGCAGAGGCATGCACAGGTTTTTGGCTTTACTGAAGGGTGCTGCATGCACAGTGATGTAGATGGTGATAAATTACACCTGTAATACTGACGGCACAGTACAGATTTTGTGGAAGCACTACAACATAATGTGATATACTCTCCCTGTAATCTCCCTGCAGTTTAAGTTCCAAGCCTCCTGACATTTGGCCACCAAGTGGGATGAATATGATTAGGCATAGTGGCATGGGTATACCCGATTTATTATGATTCATGACACATTATTTTGTGACAAATCAAATTTCTTGTTGAGGTTAGGCGAATTGGCCATATCAAATTTTTCAAGCCTACACATCACTAGTGGCAACACTCACCAAATGTAGCAAAATTTGACCAAATGTCACACTGATCAAACTCATATTGAATTTCCCAAAACATTTGCAATTCAATGACAAAGAATCACTGAAAATGGTGTCTGAAATTTTACGTATCAGTAGACAGCATATCAGGGCAGGGAGAATTAAGAAGTAGGATCACATGAACTACAGCAGGTTGGAGTTATGTGATCTGACTGGCAGGCTTGCCCCAATACCTTGCAATCAGCCTCAGTCCATCAGGAGGGACAATATTAACTATATAAGATCCCATCCAGAAAAGTTATATGTAATCTGAGCTTGTACACTGATGTGACATGATGTGGCTTTTTAATTTTAAAAAAGCATAACAAATATTAATCAAATGCAGTGTGTTATTAAACAGACTGTGCGTTATCTCCAGCTACCATTGCACCAATAGTGATATATGTTACTGATACTCTAACGTTAATATTGCATCCTTGACAATAAACAGCTTGAAAGGGGTTAGATACAGTCTTGGGAGACCTCTGAGTGTCATAGGTTACTTTCCAAGGCAATTGGAGCACTTTTGATTTGGATATCATCTCTTGTGGTGCACGTATTGAAGATTGTAGAGGTGTAGGGAATTAAGCACTACTTATAGTACCTGGTAGCCACACAGATTGCTGCTGATTGTTGGGGGATTCTTCTAACAGAACAAGCACCTGTACAATGCAGGCAACTTAAAGGGGTTGGCCACTTTGTTAGCACTTATTAAAGCTCTAAAGAAAGCAGTTAGACAATAAACTTCCTCATATATCTTCTGCAGCAGATCTGCCTGGTTCCCATGCTATTGGCAGCCATGCCCCCTCTGTGCTGCTCTCATAGCTGCCTGGCTCGTCCATGCCTGCACGTGCACTAGTCCATGGAAGGAGTGTGCTGCTCCTGGGTCCTAAAGGCACCCTGCTTGTGTCAGAGAAGTTTCCTTCTGCTGTGACTGCAGTCCTGACTATGCAGGGCTGAAGGGGCTTAGCAGAGAAACTTGTTAGAAGCTGAAATAAAGAAACTTTGCAAGAGGAAGAGAGACTGAGGAGAAGCTGTGATAAACACTGACTGCAGGAAGGTGCTGTGGACAACAAAGTGTGAGCAATCCTAGTGTCTGTCCTGTCTATGTCCACTCTGCAATGTGATCTTATCACAGACATGTTTATTTCAGCCAGACCAACAGGTCAGGAGCTTTAACCCCTTCTGAGCTGTCAGTATGGCTGAGGTCAGTGATAGCAGCAGTCACTGATGTTATCTGTAAATATGTGCCCTCTCCTTCCTGCACACTGTATATAGTGATATATGATGCCCCCAATACAGTGATATGTGATCACCACTTTATACAGTGATGTGTGACCCCCTGTATACAGTAATAGTTGACCCCACCACCATGCACTGTATATACTGATGTGTGACCCCGGATCTTTTGAGACCCTAGCAACGCCCCTGACCTAAACAGAAATCTATGACAGCTCAGAGCTGCCATAGATTTCTGGCTTCATTTGAGTCAGAAAACTGGTGAAAATGAACATAAATTTGTTGGGGTGACTGGTCACGCCCTGTCTCTGCCATTGTCACGCCCTTTAAAAAAAAAAAAGCACAGTTAAAAATTTGCAAAAACACAGAGGGAGATTTAATAAAACTTCTGTAAAGGAAAACTGGCTTTGAAAAATGAAAGGTGGAATCTGATTGGTTGCTATGGGCAACCAAGCCAGTTTTCCTTTACACCAGTTTTGATAAATCTGTCCCATAGTTTGCAACTTTTTAACGCCACATTTTATGAACAAGGGAAATGATAACCCCCACCCCCACCCCATTCTGTTTTTGGCTTACATCCAGTGGCACAACTAGAAATGACTGGGCCCCACAGCAAATTTATGAAAAGGGTAACACCCCCCCCCCCTTTACTGTTGGGACTGGGGCGTTCTTTCTATTGCTATGTCTGTACAACAGTTATTCACTGATAACTGGGTTATTGTCTCTATGGGAACACAGGTAGGCGGGGAGGTCATGTGACTGCTCCTCTAGACATGCTTGCTGCAGTGCATGCTGGGATTTTTACTTTCACTTTGCAGCTGCTCCTCCCACACAGCCTGTCTGAGGGAGCTCCTCCAGGGAAGTGTGTCATGGTGAGCAGGTTAGATAAATGACGTACAGCCAGTACATGTCACCTGAGAAATACTTCATAGTGTTGGCTATTGTCTGGGGGAACCTTGGATTTTTGATACTTAGGGTGGCCAACCCCTTTAAGCTGGCTATACATTTCAGATAATGATCAACTGCATTGTGGCTGACCAGTCTTCCATGGGATCATTCTTATGAATGAGCCTATGGATTCCATTGCGGCCAATCAGTCATCCATGGGACTGTTCATATGAACGTTCCCACCAACTAAATTGCCCAACCAGGGATTCAGTTTTTTATTTTATAAAAACAGACTCGCTGGTGCTTGAGCACATTGGTAAGTGATCAGCTGAATTCAGCCAACCATGCCATAAGCATGTAGTTTCAGCCCAAAGAACGGCCAAAGTTTTCCAGCACGGTGGATTGCATTTCTGCCACCTGCGATTGTGAATGACAGTTGGTTGGAAATGGTTGAATTCAGCCAAGGTGTATGGCTACCTTAAATTGTAACTTATTAACACAACATTAGAGTAAGGGTCCATTCAGACGTCCGCAAGTGTTTTGTGGTCTGCAAATTGCAGATCCTCAAAACATGGATACTGGCCATGTGCATTCCGCATTTTGCGGACCGCACATGGTCGGCACTATAATAGAAATTCCTTTTCTTGTCCGTGGCTGCGGACAAGATAAGGACACGTTCTATTTTTTTGTAGGGCTGCGGAACGGAAGTGCGGATGTGAACAGCACATGGTGCGCTGTCCACATCTTTTGCAGCCCCATTAAAAATGAATAGGTCCGCGGACCCATTTTCTGGACGTGTGAATGGACCCTGTGGATAGATTGCTATGCATTTTCCTGAATCAGAAATTTCCAGTAATTTCCAGTTGTTGTATATATACTGATGATGCTGATCCCAATCATTTAACCTTTTACATGCTGTTGTCAGTAACAGTGGCAGCATCAATGGGGTTAGGCAAAGAGAAGAGGCTCACTCTGACTTCTTTTCAGAGCCCCATGAAATCGGTGGGGCTCTGACTAGTTGCCATGAAAGCCTGGGTCCTTGGGAAAATTCCCAGGCCTGTTATGGCTAATTGCCTAAGGTAGCCTCTGAGAATCCCATAGACCACAATAGTATTTATTGTATTGTGATTTATGGGATAAACAAACACAATACTGCATGTTCAAGTCCCTAAGGGGACTAAAAATTACAGTAAAAAAACATTAAACATTAAAATAATGTTTAAAAATATAAAAAATAAAAATCCTAATTACCTTCTTTCCCAATTTTACATATAAAAATAAGTATGCAATAAAAATAAACATAACAGGTATCACCACATCCAAAATGTCTGAAATACTACAATATAAAAAATGACCATCTTGTCCCACCAAATTGAATTAAAAATGGTTAAAAAGTCATACCAGTAAAAACAATGGTTAAAAACAAAACCCCAAAAACCTCAGCAAAATTGCCAGTTTTCCCCATTTTCCAAAACAAGCTATGCCATTCTTGGATGGTGGGGAAGGAAAAACAAATATTATTGGACACCATGCAGTGCATAAAATATGAAATAACACATCTTTAAAAGGGAAACAAGATTCGCTGCACTGTAACCTGCCATCCAGGGACTAATAACTATTTAAAAATCATGTTCTGAAACTTGAAAATGACTGCAGCATAATTTGTAGAAATGCATCATCAATCAAATTAAAAAAATGAATATTTAATTTCCTAAGTAAACAGCTGCCCCATCAACTAAAGTAAAGCAGTTGCATCCCTCTCTTTTCTACCTTCCTTTATTTCCCATGTAACATTTATTCTCAGCAGTACAACAATAAGAGCATCACAGTGTCTCATTAGTGAAGTTAATAAAGCCTGTCATTGCTTCAGGGACAATGTTAAAGATAGGATGCTTAAATCCCTCATGCTGACGGACTGACATTTCTTATAAGTTCAATTCCTTAATAATTTGCTCATGCAGGTGCTCTATAAATGACAAATCACTGCTTCACAGCCCAACACAGTTAGGCTCTGTGTACTAAAACATTCTTTGCTCCAGAATATCTGGTATTTCATTTCTTCAGTTTTACCAATATAATGTTAGTATTTTTTCATTAATTATACCTACATAGAAACACAGCACACAAAATTATAGGCACATTACATATCTCAATTATGTTCCATATATTGACACACTCACTCCCAAAATGGTGGTTTGTGTACCATCAGTAATTAAAAGTACATGATGGCCATTGTAAAGCACATTGATTATATATCAGAATTGCACATATCCCCTAGGCCTCATAGTATTATATTTACAATAAGTGTTAAACACTATCAACTTAGTAAATAAAGCAGAGCCAACAGTGCATAGAATTACTAACAGGCCATAACATAACAATGTGATGACTGAGACAAAACAGACTAGTACCGTGGCCACAACCCCAATGTACATTACACTATCTAGTTTCTTCCATAGAATGAACTATTATGGTGCAGCTTGGTTCTTAAATATATCCTAATGTGCAGTGTGGCCAATGACAAACTGGACTAAATAGATGACAACAACACAACACTTGTCATAGCACCCATGCACTCTTTGAGTAACATACACCTTCTTCCTCACAATGCACTGAAGAAAAGAAGGCCAAAAGCTACTTCAATTTTGACTGTTGTTACTGCAGTGGGTGTGCCAGATCTGGAAATAAGATGGGGACAGTCTGACTGGAAAGGTGCAGGAGGAGGGGTGGACTGGCAACGTAAAGTGGTGCTGGAAAAAAAAAACTAAAATTGTCCTGACTAAGTTGACAGACTGTGAGGCAACTCAAGTAGTCCAGGTCAGCCATACTATCTGCAGTGTAGGCCATTAGTTTCTTCCAGCTTGAGGCCTTATATAACTTTGTCCCTATGTCATCTGTACATTGCCTCAAAGGATTCAAGCCTAATGGCCTGTTTGCTATGAGGGTGAACAGCAGGGAAGGAAGCCATATGCTGTAGTATATGGAAGCATATCCTGTGCCCACCATAGTATTAAACTGCATCACAATCCTGATATTGATGATTCAATTGAATTGAAAAGGGCATCTGTGGTAACTGGCCAGGGACATAAGTACCTCATGCTCCTATTGTTAAATAACTCTAGGAGTGTCAGAATGTTACATACTTGAGAATGGTTTATGTGGCCCCCTGGGCATTGGCCAACTAGGAAATATCCCTCTAAGGTCAATGGCCTGTCCAACTCTGTGCAAGAGAGATTGCCTATAATAATTGGCCAAGCCTAAGAACTGTTTGGTAGCTCTTAGACCCATAGAAATTAACCAATGCAGAACAGTAGACAGCTGTAGATACTGTGGTAGGAGATTATATGTCCCTGGAAATCTTCCCAAACAGACATTTTTCAAATTATGTATACAATCTGTTTTCCTGGAGCTGCTGTAGCACAGCATGAATATGTTTACGGTGTGAGGTCAAATATGGGGAAAAAAATAGGATGTTTTCCAAGTAAACCACGACACAGGTATATAGCAAGTAACAGAAGATATCGGAGATGAATTCCTGGAAAAACAGTGGGAGTGTTACACAGGCCAAAGGTCATAACAAGGTTTTCATTGTGGTCATCACAGGCATTAAGCTCAGTTTCTCATTCATCTCTTTCCTGAATACAGATAAGGTTCTATGCCCATTGGAGGTCCAACTTCATGAATATACAGGCTCCATGAGTTCTATCAAAAAGGAAGTGAATTGGGGGTGGGGGGGTTATTCTTGACAGTGATTTCTTTTAAGCCTCAATAGTCAGTAGATGGGCAGAGAGAACCGTCCTTTTTATGAAGAAGAATTCTACTGGTGAAAAGAACTTATATTAAGTGGTCCAGATGAAACCCCCTTCATGTAATCAGAATGGTCTGTGTATCAGGCAAAAACAGTAGATAAACACAGCCTTATCATGGAGTAGTTCCCAGCATCAGGTCACTAGGACAGTCATAGGGAATATGTGGCAGCATGAACTTTGCCTCATTCTTATCAAAGACATTAATGAAACGGATATAATCTGGAGGCTGTCCCTGAAGATTCTGGGGATCATGAGCAGATAGTACAGTAGTCAGACAGTGAGTATGAAAGGCAGAACCCTAACATAGAATCTTCCCAGAGTTCCAGTCACAGACAGGACTATCTGAATGGAGCCATGTCAGTCCTAGCAGAAGGGGACTAGTAGACACAGGTGGAACATAAACTGATATCTTCTTTGTGGGACTATTCGCACTTGAAGCTCCAAGGCTATGGCAATGTATTATATAGATTCTGGGAACGCCATCCTATTGACAGATGTCACTACCAAGGACTAGGTGCTGGGTGGGTATTGGGGTTTAGTTCACCTAGACCCGATGCATGAAGTTTCCTGTTGAGCCAGAGTCCAGAAAAGCCTGCACAGTAAATCAGGTGTCACTACAGTATAAGGACCAAGGATGAGTTTTTGGGGGAAAGCTTGTTTTCACCCAGGGTTGTTTGTCCAACCAACTGTGAGTTTTGGAGTTTTCAACCCTAAGTGGGTAGGGGCTACATGCACCTAATGTCTCTTGGCTCCTAAACACATGTATACAGTAAACCCTCTCTATGTTTCTGCTGCCTCTCTTTCTCTTAATATGATTTTATCTAACTGCATGGGCTCTGGGGCTAGAGGTGCAGAAGTCGGAAGCAAGGGCCTCTGAAAATCTGATGCCAAGCTAGGTACTTTCCTCTCACGTGAAACCTCTTTGGGACGTTCACTAAAATGCAGATCAATGTTGTGGCTACGGTAATCAGGTAGTCCAATGTGGATGGTACATCATGACCTGCTAACTAGTGTTAAGCGAGCACCTCTGTGCTCGTATGCTCGGGTGCTCTGGCCAAGCACTAGGGGTTGCTCGAGTGCTCGGCCGAGCACCCGAGCATAATGTTAGTCAATGGGACTAAACCAGGCACCCCCCACTCGGAATGCTCGCTCAACACTACTGCTAACTCATCATTTATGCTCCCTGAGAGACCATCCTAAAAAGCTGCCACCAAGGCTTCATTGTTCCAAGATAGCTCAGAAGCCATTATATGGAACTGTATAGCGTATTGGCCAATTGTGAGGTTTCCCTGGCAGAGGCATAGAAGGGAAGAGGAGGATGATTAAGTACGGCCTGCAACATGGAGATGCTTATGAGTGACATGCATTTTTTGAACACAAGATGTTTTGTGCACAAAGCCTATATTCCAGTCGGTACACCACTTGTGATGCAGCTTCCAACCTCTTCCCCAGAGCATGCCAAGAGGAGGGAGGTATGTCTTACTTGGAGCTTGCAAGGATGTCATGGTGAGTGCTGTATGTATAGTAGCATGCACATATTGAAAGTACGTGGTATCAGGTAAATGTAGCAGGAAGCTATATTACAAATGCAGGGCCAATTGGATTATGGTCAAATTGACTCTCCTCTTGTGATGTAGTGTGCCAGGAGGAGGAAGGCATATCCTTAACTTCAAAGCCCAGAATTAACAAGAATTTATATGAATAAAATATAACTTATACTGAATATTTTCCTACAAAACTATATATCAATCTACTCAGCTCCTCTTGCTCTATAACAATCTGCCTGCAGCTCAGACACCATGTTCAATGTGACAAGTTACCTTTAAGTAATGTTGCTTTAGTGATTCCCTGCAATGTTATTGGCGCTGCTGTATTTAGTAAGCTTTCATAGGAACTGCTTCCCACTCATTGTGAAAATTGTGATATGGGACGGTCTAACATAAAGGTCTGATGGAGTCTGAGTTTTGATGTAGGGGGTCTGATCATCTGATATGGGGGTCTGATTTGAGGATCTGATATGGTGTTTGCTTTGAAAATATGGGGGTCTGATCTGAGGTATGAGGGTTCTGATTTGAGGTCTGATATAGGGTTTGATTTGAGGTTTGATATTGCGGTCTGATATAGGGGTTTTATCTGAGGATCTGATATTGGGTTCTGATCTGAAAGGTAAGGGGGTATTTTTCATACAGGCGCACATTATAGGGGAATTTTTTTGTACAGGCACACATTATAGGGGCAATTTTTATACTGGCACATATTAGGGAGCATTTTTCTACTGGCGCACATTTTAAGGAGAAGTATTAATACTGGGAGCTATAGGGAACATCAGAGGGTTGGAGAATGATGGAAAAGTAGGAAACTAAGGTATCTGTTTGTCAAACTCTGCAGAGACAAGAGATGGCTGAAAAAAGTCATCATGGTGTTATGGTCTGAAAGGAGAAGATGAGGAAAGAGAATATCAACATCAGAGGACACATCACTGGATGTAAGAGGTATGTGGCGCTGTGTTTAGAGATAAGCGGAGTTTTGAAAAATTTGATTCGGCTGCTTCGCCGAACTTCGACAAGAAATTTGATTTGTTATTAATTACTACGTTCCATAGTATGGAGTGGGTGCAATGACAGGGAACAGCAATCACGCCCAAAGCTGATTTCAGCATCTGTGACTCACATTCAGCTTTTCAGGGGTTAATCAGAGATTAAAAAACAAATAATAATACTCATCCACTTGCTCGATGAGAAGAATACCTGTCAAAGGACCTACTTAAGCGTAGTTGGTCGGCACTCCTATGTCTAGTAAAGAGTTGGTGCTCTGTGGTAAAACAATTGCACGTTATCTAGAGGAAACCACGGCACTCAAATAAGCGATATTTAGTCTATTTTTGAAATGTATTCAATCCATCCATTTTTATATATTAAATGACATCACTTGGCCAACGTTTCGGTCATACCTGACCTTGATCACGGCTGTAATGTAGGAGGCGTAAGTAACACGGGATGGTGGTGATCGCTATGTGGTGATCGCCGAGTCCAACCAAGGGACCATACAGACTCGATCCCAGGTAGGGACTTAGTGGTCAATATTTCATCTAAAACCCTGTCACCTGCAGAGCTTAATGTTCTGTCAAAGGGCTTGTCCTTTTGCCCGTACACTAATCTACATCATTTTACAGTAGAACAAGAATTACACAGATTCTATAGATCACTACGATTGAAAGTACATTTCGCTACAGTAAACAAAACATTACCTTTACCTTCTGTTCCATCTTCTTCTACAACCTCTCTTTCAATCCAACAATTAGGCTTACGGAATAAAAGTAGCTTTATGCCTCCAAAACAGTATCATGGTGTTGAGGCTTTCATAGATTTGATTGACCGTGAAATCCATAGTGACATGCAGGCCCTCAAAAGAGGACAACTACACACTCCCAAAAACCTTCCTATTGAAGAACGTATGGCACTTGACACACTGAGATCCGATAAGACAATCACAATAAAACCAGCAGATAAAGGGGGAGCTATTGTAGTTATGGACACTTCTCTATACATTCAGGAGATCAAACGCCAGTTAGCTGATACTACCACTTATCAACGTGTGCCACAGAATCCGATCTTTGCTCTTAAAAAAGATATTGACAGCTTTTTAGAATTACACCTCACTAGAGGTACTATTGACAAAGCCACCTATACATTCCTCTCAAAGGGAAATCCCATAACACCGGTCTTCTATATACTTCCCAAAATACATAAAAACCTAACTAATCCACCTGGCAGACCCATAGTGGCTTCAACCGACTCGATCCTCTCTCCTCTATCTATCTTCCTCGAAAAAATAATCACTCCTCTTATCAAACAAACACAATCTTTTCTTCTGGATACGTCACACTTTCTGTCCATTATCTCAAAGATACAGCAGCTACCACCAGACAGTTTACTGGTGACACTAGACGTCAATAGCTTATATACCTCAATTTCACATTTAAAAGGCATCCAAGCCATCTCCTCACTTCTCCAAACCTCAGAATTATCCCCACAGGCCCAAAGTTTTTGCATCCACCTATTACAGTTTGTACTTGAACACAATTACTTTCTATTCGGGGACGATTTTTACGTTCAGAGAAAAGGAACCGCAATGGGGGCTAATGTAGCGCCCCCCTATGCAAATGCCTTTATGGCAAAATTTGAGGAAGATTACGTCTACTCTAACACTCTCTTTAAAATACATGCAGTTACATGGCAGCGTTTCATTGATGACGTCTTCTGTATCTGGAAAGGTGATCACAAATCCCTTGCAGAATTCCATACACAATTGAACAACATTGATCCAGACTTACAATTTACTATTCATGCTGATCAGACCCACATTAGTTTTCTGGACACCGTAGTTATTAAAACATCAAAAGGCACTTTGACCACGCATCTGTACAACAAACCTACGGATCGTAACACTCTTCTATTATATTCAAGTTGCCATCCGAGTAACACAAAGAACTCATTACCACGCTCACAATTTCACCGCGTAACAAACATAGTCAAGGACTCCGATCTTCGTCACACACGTCTGAAAGAGATGTCAGATAAGTTTCTACACAGGGGATATCCTACAACACTTCTTGAGAAGGAACGTAAACGCCTGTCAAAGGACCTACGGTGAGCGCATTGATTTCACTGACAACATCACAGTGTGCTCTCAGTGTGATCAAGTGGTGACATCATCATTAGGGATGAGCGAACTTTTGAAAAGTTCGATTCGGCTGATTCGCCGAATTTTACAAAAAAATTTGCTTCGTGACGAATTACTTCACCACGGAGCGCGTTTTCTTTGTAAGTAGTGGGTGCAATGACAGGGAGCTGCGATAGCGCCGCCCCCATCATTGTACCCCTCAGATGCAGCGTTCATACATGATCGCGGCATCTGAGTGCAAAAAAAGTGTAAAATTAACATAAAAATAAAATAAAATCATACTTACCTCCTCCTTTTGCTCGCGACGGGCCGGACGCCGCCATCTTGCTAAAAAGATCTGGCCCGAAATCTTGCACGTCATACGTCACTACGCACAGGATTTCGGCCGAGATCTTCAAGCAAGATGGCGCCTGGCGGCCCATCGCGAGCAAATGGAAGAGGTAAGTATGGATTTTTTTGTTTTTTACACTATTTTAGGTTAAAGCAATTCGCTGACACGAAGCACAAGGAAATTCGGCTTCTAGGCGAATCGAATTTATCCTGAAATTCGGATCGAATTCCACTTTGTGGGATTCGATTCGCTCATCTCTAGTCATCATGCTCGCTGCAGGTCCTCTGGCTGGTTTTCTTCAATGTAGACAGAAGTGGACGGCTCCGCCGCGAGAAAGTGGAAGAGGTGAGTATAATTTTTTTCACACACCATTTTAGGAAAAACCAATTTGTTGCCACGAAGTGCGACAAAATTCAGTGTGACAAATCAAATTTTTCCTGAAATTCAGATCGGAGTCCACTTCGGATACTTTGATTCGCTCAACATTAGCTGTTTTAGGACTCTTTCACAGGACAGTATTTTTTGCGGGCTCCGATCCGCATTTTTCATGACCCATTGATGTCTATGGGTCCGCAAAAAATACTGAGAACATACTGTGTACTGTCCGCATCCATATGTCCGTTCCGTAGCCCCGCAAAAAAGGTAGAACCTGTCCTATTCTTGTCTGCAAAACGGACAAGGATAGGCATTGTTACAATGGATCCGCAAAAAAACGCATGCCATACGGACGGCATCCGTTTTTTTTGCGGATCCGCAATTTGCGGAACGCAAAACACAACGTTCGTGTGAAACCAGCCTTACCCTGTATATTTTATAGTGCTGGTATGTTAAGTTTTCCAAGTATGTCTTTAACAGTAGGGCTGGAGGGAAGGGGTTAGGTTAAGAATTTGTCATGGAGGGTTGCTGTTTCAATTTTTACCTCAGGCAACAGAAAGGGTAGGTACACCTCTGCCCCTTGCCACAGAGCACCAAGGAAAGGAAGGGCCAAGCTGAACTCTTGAATCAGGGCCCACAAGCCTTTAACTAGATCCCTGCCTCCTGTAGTACAGTGGTTCCTGCATCAGATCACTGCACTATGATTGGTGTAAAGTCTACACTTTTCAGAAGATCTCTGAATGGATGCACAACCTTCATTCTTACCAAATGAAATATTTATAGCATATTGAATAAATATTCCCATAAATATCTAGTTAATCTTCCAGGATTCTGTGAGGCCCACACAGAATAGTATCAAAAACTGAATGTGACCTTCAGGTCACAGGTAGTGAATCCCTGCTTTACAGCACTGCAGTTAAATCTGGAAGTCATAGGCTGCTGCTATAGTCACAGGCGCATTGCCTTCATATAAATTTTATAAAAGAACCTGTGTTTAATACTTTTTCCACGTTATACTTTCAGCTGTTATATTGGAAACGTGTAAACTCATGATACAGTAATAACAATAATAACGAGTCTAGAATATTACATGAAAGAATGAAAATGCTAGCTTATTGCCTTATGACGATCAGTGCTCTCTCGCTGTTCTTTTCAGATGTCATGCTTTGATACATGTGGGAGTCTGAATTCTGCGAAATATACAATTTTTATCAAGGGGAATGGTAGTGAATGTTATGCATAATTGAACTGTATTTTTATAGTACTAATACCCAGTGAGAGCTGCATATACAGCGACCAACACAATGTTTAACCCCTAGGCCTCTTTCACACGGGCGTCGCGGATTCAGTCCGGATGCGTTCCGGAAAATCGGCACGCATCCGCACCAATTCGCACTCAATCGCAGTCAGTTTTGACTGCGATTGCGTACGTTCGTTCTTTTTTTCCGAGCGGGTGCGATGCGTATGGATGCATTTCGCATGCGCGTGATAAAAAACGGAATATTTACAAACAACATCTCTAAGCAACCATGCGTGAAAAATGCATTGCACCCGCACTTGTGTGGATAGAACATGCTGAACATGCTGCGATTTGCACACAACGGCGAACTCAGGCGTGAAAAAAATCACCCATGTGAAAAGCCCCATTGAAATGAATGGGTCAGGATTCAGTGCGGGTGCAATGCGTTCGCATCACGCATTGCACCCGCGCGGAAACATCGCCCGTGTGAAAGAGGCCTTACACTCCCGGGACATAAATCCCAGCACTGTACTGCTACTGTGCTCTGATTGGGCGGACGCAGGAGCTGCGCTCGCCTGATCAGCTGCAGAGGTCCGGCAGTGGCCGATAGCTGGACCGCTGCTGCATGCACCAGCATCAGTGAAAACACAGATGCCGGTGCATTTACCCTCGCACTGCCGCGGTCAGCGCTGACTGCGGCATGTGCGATGTCTGTGGTGGGAAGGAGAGTGCATCGGGTCCCCGCGCTGCTGTGACGGGGACCTGATGGCAGGGAAGGAAGCCCAATGCCTTCCTTAGGCATCGGGCTGCCTTCTACGGAAGCCTGTGAGATCCAGCCCCCTGGATCTCACAGGCAGCAGGCTGTAAGTCTATTACACTGTGTAATACACTTACAGCCAATGCATTACAATACAGAAGTATTGTAATGCATTCTGCAGGGGATCAGACCCCCAAAAGTTGAAGTCCCAGACTGGGACAAAAAATAAAGTAAAAAATTAAGTTAAAAAATAAAGTTTAACAAAAAAAATAAACGTTTTAAGTTAAAAAAAGCGTCCTTTTCCCAAAATAAAGTTTAAAAAATTTGTAAAAAATAGGAAAAAAATAAAAGTAGGTATATTAGGTATCGCCGCGTCCGTATCGACCAGATCTATAAAAATATCACATGACCCACCCCACTAGGTAAAAGCAGTAAAAAATAAAAAATAAAAACAAAAAAAGCCATTTTCTGAACACCCTACCTCACAAAAAGTGTAATACCTAGCGATCAAAATGACGTATTAATCCAAAAATGGCACCAATCAAACCGCCATCTCGTCTCGCAAAAAATGAGACCGTACGTAAGACAATCGCCAAAAAATAAAAAAATTATGGCTCTCAGAAAATGGCAACACAAAAAAAAAGATTTTATTCTGTTCAAAAATGCATATAATGTGTAAAACTTTCCAAAAATAAAAATGTTAGACATATTGGGTATCACCACGTCCGTAACAACCTGATCTATAAAAATATTACATGAGATGGCCTCCCAGGTGAATTCTGTAAAAAAAAATTAAAAAAAAAACTATGCCAAAACAGCTATTTTTCCTCTCTTGCCTCACAAAAAGTGTAATAGCAGGCGATTAAAAAGGCGTATTTACCCCAAAATGGTACCAATCAAACCGTCATCTTCTCCTGCAAAAAATTAGACCCTAGCTAAGACAATTGCCCAAAAAATAAAAAAAATATGTCTCTCAGAAAATGACAACAGGTAATAGTAATTTAAAAAGGGGGGTAAAAAATATACATAGACCTCTTAAGTGTATGTACACTAATGCCAGAAGCCTGACTAATAAAATTGGTGAGCTGGAATTAGTGATGTGTGAGGAGGACTATGACATAGTGGGAATAACTGAGACATGGCTGGATGATACCTATGACTGGGCAGTTAACGTACAGGGTTACAGTCTGTTTAGAAAGGATTGCCAAAACCGGAGAGGGGGAGGGGTCTGCCTTTATGTAAAGTCCTGTCTAAAGCCCACACTCCGGGAAGATATAAGTGAGGGACATGAACATGTGGAGTCACTGTGGGTAGAAATAAATGGAGCCAAAAACAATAATAAAATACTAATAGGAGTTTATTATAAACCCCCTAGTATACCAGAGCCCATAGAAAATTTACTTCTAAACGAAATAGACGAGGTGGCAAATCATAATGAGGTCATTATTATGGGGGATTTCAACTACCCAGATATAGACTGGAAAACTGAAACCTGTATATCTCATAAAGGAAACAGGTTCTTGGAAATAACCAAAGACAATTACCTTTCCCAACTGGTTCAGGACCCGACTAGAGGGACGGCCATACTGGACTTAGTATTAACCAATAGACCTGACAGAACAACAGATGTGCAGGTTGGGGGACACCTGGGAAATAATGACCATAATATAATAACCTTCCAACTGTCATTCAAAAGAGCGTTTCTTCAGGGAGGAACAAAAATACCAAACTTCAAAAAAGCTAAAATTTAGCGAGGCCATAGGCATAACTAACTGGGACAAAGTCCTCAAAAATAAAAATACAGCCACAAAATGGGATATTTTTAAAAGCATCCTAATATCTAATTGTGAGAGGTACATACCTTATGGGAATAAAAGGTTAAGGAACAAGAAAAAAATGTGGATAAACAGAACTGTAAAGAAAGCAATAAATGACAAACCGAAAGCATTTAAATCACTAAAACAGGAGGGGAGCGAGGAAGCATTGAAAAACTATAGGGAAAAAAATAGAATATGTAAAAGACAAATAAAAACAGCCAAACTAGAGACCGAGAGATTAATCGCCAAAGAGAGTAAAACTAACCCTAAAATGTTCTTTAATTATATAAATGGTGAAAAGTATAAACCTGAAGGTGTCGGCCCCTTACAGAGTAATGAGGGGGGAGTTGCAGAGAGCGATGAGGAGAAAGCAAAGCTACTAAATATCTTTTTCTCCACTGTATTCACTGAGGAAAATAAACTGTCAGATGAAATGCAGAATATAAAAGTAAATTCCCCATTAAAAATGCCCTGTCTGACCCAGGAAGAAGTAGAGCTGCGTCTTAAAAAGATTAAAATGGACAAATCGCCAGGACCGGATGGCATACACCCCCGTATCCTAAGAGAATTGAGTAATGTCATCGCCAGACCCTTATTTCTGATATTTAAGGACTCTATACTGACAGGGAGTGTTCCACAGGATTGGCGCATAGCAAATGTGGTGCCAATATTCAAAAAGGGTCCAAAAACAGAGCCCAGGAACTATAGGCCGGTAAGTTTAACATCTGTCATGGGTAAACTGTTTGAGGGTTTTCTAAGAGATGCTATCTTGGAGTACCTCAATGAAAATAAGCAAATTACTCCATATCAGCATGGCTTCATGAGGGATTGGTCATGTCAAACCAATTTAATCAGTTTCTATGAGGAGGTAAGTTCTAGACTGGACCGCAGCGAATCAATGGATGTCGTATATCTGGACTTCTCCAAAGCATTTGACACTGTACCACATAAAAGGTTAGTATATAAAATGAGAATGCTTGGCCTGGGAGAAAATGTCTGTAGAGAGGTGGTTATTAATGGTACATACTCAGATTGGGTCACTGTAACTAGTGGGTTAGCACAGGGGTCAGTATTGGGCCCTATTCTCTTCAATATATTTATTAATGATCTTGTAGAAGGCTTGCACAGTAAAATATCAATTTTTGCAGATGACACTAAACTGTGTAAAGTAATTAACACAGAAGAGGACAGTACACTGCTACAGATGGATCTGGATAGACTGGAGGCTTGGGCAGAGAAGTGGCAGATGAGGTTTAACACTGACAAATGTAAAGTTATGCATATGGGAAGGAATAATTCAAGTCACCAGTACATACTAAATGGTAAAATATTGGGTAACTCTGACATGGAAAAGGACCTAGGAATTTTAGTGAACAGCAAACTAAGCTGCAGAAACCAGTGTCAGACAGCTGCTGCCAATAAGATAATGGGTTGCATCAAAAGAGGCATAGATGCCCGTGATGAGAACATAGTCCAGCCACTTTACAAATCACTAGTCAGACCACACATGGAGTACTGTGTACAGTTCTGCGCTCCTGTGAACAAGGCAGACATAGCAGAGCTGGAGAGGGTTCAGAGGAGGGCAACTAAAGTATTAACTGGAATGGGTGGACTACAGTACCCAGAAAGATTATCAAAATTAGGGTTATTCACTTTAGAAAAAAGACGACTGAGGGGAGATCTAATAACTATGTATAAATATATCAGAGGTCAGTACAGAGATCTCTCCCATGATCTATTTATCCCCAGGACTGTGACTGTGACGACGGGACATCCTCTGCGTCTGGAGGAAAGAAGGTTTGTACACAAACATAGAAGAGGATTTTTTACGGTAAGAGCAGTGAGACTATGGAACTCTCTGGCTGAGGAGGTGGTGATGGTAAGTTCACTAAAAGAGTTCAAGAGAGGCCTGGATGTATTTTTGGAGGGTAATAATATTACAGGTTATAGTTACTAGAGAGGGGTCGTTGATCCAGGGAGTAATTCTGATTGACTGATTGGAGTTGGGAAGGAATTTTTTTCCCTAAAGTGGGGAAAATTGGCTTCTACCTCACAGGGCTTTTTTGCCTTCCTCTGGATCAACTTATAGGAAAACAGGCCGAACTGGATGGACAGATGTTTTTTTTCGGCCTTATAAACTATGTTACTATGTTACTATGTTACAACACAAAAAAAGATTTTGTTCTATTCAAAAATGCATCTAATGTGTAAAACTTAAAAATAAAAATGTTAGACATATTGGGTATCACCACATCCGTAACAACCTTCTATATAAAAATATCACATGATTTGCCCCTTCGGGTGAATGCTGTAAAAGATTTTTTTTTTTTTAAATATGTCAAAACAGCTATTTTTTTTACCTTGACTCACAAAATGTGCAATACCAAGCGATCAAAAAGTCTCATGTACCCCAAAATGGTACCAATGAAAACGTCACCTCATCCCTCAAAAAATGAGCCCCCACATAAGACAATAACTCTAAAAAAAATAAAAATCAATGCCTCCCGCAAACCAATCCATTAAAATCTGTGCTGCAAAATCCATATGGCACTCCTGTTTTGAGTCCTGCCATGTAACCCCACAGCAGTTTATTACCACGTATGGGGTGTTGCCGTATTCAGGAGAAAATGGGTAACAAATTATGGGGTGCTTTTCTCCTGTTACCCCTTGTTAAAATGAAAAATTTGGGGTTAAAGCAACATTTTATTGGAAGAAATAAAACATTTAATTTTCATAGCCAAGTGTTTCCACCACAAGGGTGAATAAAGTTTGTAACATCAGTTTTTATCATTGGAGGGGTGTCGTTTCTAAAATGGGGTTATTAGTGTTTTCCATTAGGTAAGCCTCACAAAATCACTTTATAACTGAATTGGTGCTCAAAAAATTGGTTTGGGAAATTTTGTTGAAAATTTTAAAAATTGCTTCTAAACTTCTAAGCCCTCTAACTTCCTAAAAAAATAAAATGACATTTACAAAATGATGCCAACATAAAGTAGACATATGGGGAATGTTAAGTAATAAATATTTTACGAGGTATCACTTTCTGTTTTAAAAACAGAAATTAAAATTTTGAAAATTGAAAATTTTCAAAATTTGTGGTAAATTTGTTTTTTTCATAAATAAAGGTGAAATATATTGACTCAAATTTATGACTGTCATGAAGTACAATGTGTAACAAGAAAACCGGACGAATACTAGGTGGTGCTCGAGTGCTCGGCCGAACACCCGAGTATAATGGAGGTCAATAGGAGAAGACCAGGCTCGGATAAGGGGAGCGTGTCTGGTCCATAGGGAAACGTCAGAAACACCACAGAAATGGTAGTAGAACAGCATGGGGAGGATGTCTGGATGCATCTTGAACACCAAAGTCACTGCTATTAAAGATGATAGCCGACTATTACGCCACTTTTACGGAATGAAAAAAATACCCCTCCAAAACCCAAGATAACATAGAAGGAAATATTGTTACGAAACATAGATTTACTTGAACGTTAAGTGCTGCCAAAAATTACACGGATGACGCACTCCCATACAACCGGTATATCATATAAAGGAGGGCCTCATTCACATTGTGGTATAAATGTGGGACTCCGACACTCATAAAGCCTATGCACTAAGGGAAAGGGCTGCCAAAAATTACAAGAAACAGGCACTCCAATACCCCTTTATTACACATAAAGGAGTGCATCAGACACACCCTTGAAAAATTATGATTGATGGCCTGCTGCTGACACGCAAAAACAATTTGACCGTGTAAAAAATTATGGGCGACATGCTGCTGCTTAGTTGACAGTCTAAAAAATTACACGCTGATGCCGATCAAACTGTCCCAAATTTAAGGTTGACACGCTGCTGCCGAGCAGAACGTCAAAAAATGTACATGTGACACGATGATGCCCATCAAACTGTCCCGAATTTAAGGGTGACACGCTGCTGCTCATCAAACTGTCCCAAATTTAAGGTTGACACGCTGCTGCCCATCAAACTCCCAAATTTATGGTTGACATGCTGCTGCCGAGCTGACGCAAAAAAAAATTTAAGGGTGACACGCTGCTGCCCATCAAACTGTCCCAAATTTAAGGGTGACAAGCTGTTGCTCATCAAACTGTCCCAAATTTAGGGGTGACACACTGCTGCCCATCAAGCTGTCCCAAATTTAAGGTTGACACGCTGCTGCCCATCAAACTGTCCCAAATTTAAGGTTGACACGCTGCTGCCGAGCTGACGGTAAAAAAAATTTAAGGGTGACACCCTGCTGCCCATCAAACTGTCCCAAATGTAAGGTTGACACGCTGCTGCCTATCAAACTGTCCCAAATTTAAGATTGACATGCTGCTGCCCATCAAACTGTCCCAAATTTAAGGTTGACACGCTGCTGCCCATCAAACTGTCCCAAATTTAAGTTGACACGCCACTGCCGAGCTGACGGTAAAAAAAAAATTTAAGGGTGACATGCTGCTGTCCATCAAACTGTTCCAAATTTAAGGTTGACATGCTGCTGCCGAGCAGAACATCAAAAAAATTCATGGGTGACACACTGTTGCCCATCAAACTGTCCCAAAATTAAGGTTGACACGCTACTGTCCATCAAACTGTCCCAAATTTAAGGTTGACATGCTGCTGCCGAGCTGACCATAAAAAAAATTTAAGGGTGACATGCCGCTTAGCTGAACGTCTGAAACATTATAAGGCTCCATTTACACGTCCTGTTTTTCTTTCCTGATTCGATCCTGATCCTGATTTGGATCCATTAATTTCAATGGGTCCTGAAAAAATCAGGATCGAATCAGGAAAGAAAAACAGGACGTGTGAATGTAGCCTAAGTGACATGTTGCAGAGCTGAGCGTGTTAAAAATTATTTTGACATGCCGCTTAGCTGAACGTCTGAAACATTATAAGTGACCAGTAGCAGAGCTGAGCATGTTGAAAATTATTTTTGACATGCCACTTGGTTGAACGTCTGAAACATTATGTGTGACATGTAGCAGAGCTGAGCGTGTAAAACATTATGGTTGAGGGCCTGCTGGTGAGCTGACAGGCAAAAAAAATGGTGCAGGCCCAGCTGGTGAGCTGCTTGGCTAAAAAATTATGGAGCAGGCCCAGCTGGTGAGCTTACCCGCTAAAAAATTAGGGTGCAGGCCCAGCTGGTGGACTTCGAGGGCAGCCTAATAAGCAGTTTCATATGATGGAGGAAGAGGAGGAAGAGGACAAGAAGAGGAAGGGGTACATGATAGTACAGTGTATTCAATACACCCTAAAAGCCAGATTTAAGCTTCCTTCATGTTAAGCCGCTTTCCTCTGGTGGAGTAGAGAAGTCAGGGGCAATCCAGGCCTTGTTCATTTTGATAAGCGTCAACCTGTCAGCATTGTCAGTTGACAGGCGGATGCGCTTATCAGTAATTATGCCCCCAGCGGCACTAAATACCAGCTCAGACAAAACACTGGCGGCAGGGCAGGCCAACACCTTCAAGGCGTAGAGTGCCAGTTTGTGCCACGTGTCCAGCTTAGACAACCAATAATTATACGGCACAGAGGGATCGCTGAGGACGTTGAAACGGTCAGCTACATACTCCTTTACCATCTTCCAAAACTTTTCCCTCCTTGTGACACTAGGCCGCTCATCAGGGTGAGGGTGCTGGCGGGGTGTCATAAAACTTTCCCAGGCCTTGGAGAGTGTCGTCGTGCCTTTGTTGGAACTGCTGTGTGTTCCCCCTCGTCTCCCCTCCTCGAGTGGCCAAGGAACTACGTGCTCTGCCGCCAGCGTTGTCAGATGGAAATTTGTGGAACAATTTTTATATGCAACTTGGTCACAACTACAGTAGTGCAGATTTTTATTAACTGTATGATCAGAAAAATTTAAACGAATGTCCAATATTCTGAATGCGCAAACGTTATAGAGCAGCCTCAAATGAGGAACTGCGGCCTAAATTAACGGTGTTAAATGTAACAACGGATGTCAGCTACATAGACTTTTGAACAGTTGTAATACTCTGTGTACCTAGCGTTACTGGCAAACTTGGGTTTTTTTTGCCACTAAAAATAAAGACGTATTTCACAATGGACTTTGGTCTTTTTGGAACAGAAACAATCTTTCTATCTACCCAAATCCTATCCCTATAGTTTAATTCCCTCCTCGGGTAAATCAAACTGCAGACGCAAATGAGGAACTGTGGCCTAAATTAACGGTATTATATGTAACAAAGGCTGTCAGCTACATAGACTTTTGAACGGTTGTAATACGCTGTGCACCTAGTGTTACTGACAGGGCACACTTGGGGGTTTTTTTGCCACAAAAAGAAAAAAAAAAACTGACGTATTTCACAATGGACTTTGGTCTTTTTGGAACAGAAACAATCTTTCTACCTAACCCAGGGGCGGACATACTGCCTGTGCAGCTGCACAGGGGCCCAGCCTGGGAGGGGCCCATTCTAAACCATGAACTTCTGAGCGCTTCCTAGTGCTAGCGCTTCCGCTCACTAGTCTGCAGGACACAGGGGAGTGAAACTCTGCAGCACTGTACTCACCCACGGCCAGCCTTAGCTATGTGTGACCCCTGCTATTGCACAGAGTGCATTATCCTGGGCCCCTGAAGGGGGCGCCAAACCAGGGTCGGGAGGAAAGCTAGGCAGAAGAACATGGGAGAGAGGCACACTGAGGAGGCAGACATCTCCTCATGTGAGGTAACAACATGCAGCCTGTTTCTTTCCCCAGGGCCCTGAGATAAACCAGCAGTGGAGGCAGCAAGACAAGAGGAGGCAGAGTGCCCAACAAATATGTCCCTACCTGGGCTGACAGGGATTCTGCATCCCTCCTCCTTCCTGTCCTGTCTCACTAGTAACAGCAGGAGGAGGATGACACAGATTGAGACGCAGCAGAGGACAGATCCCTGTTGTGTCTGGTTGGCTGAGATAATAATGACAATGGTTTAGCAAGAGAGAGCCTTTTCTGACCTCTTCCCTTTCCTCCTCCTCCAGCCTATCTCTGAACTCCCCTCCCCCTCCACTGCCATGCTGCAAAGGGGCCCCTGCTTCTGGAAGATCTAAATGTCTACAAGTGGTGAGTTTTATTTATTGGTGTGTGCTATCTATCTATCTATCTATCTATCTATCTATCTATCTATCTATCTATCTCTTCTATCTGTCTGTATCTTTATTTTCTGTCTATGACATTTATGAGATAATGTATGTTGGGGCACTAACAGGGCGTTCTTACTGTTAATGGGCACTAAATGGACAAAACTAAGAAAGGGCATTTTCAAAAGTAGGACAGTATGTATGCCCCTCAGCGCTGACGCCGTTTAGCACTTATTTTGTGATGTAGGTGCACACTGCTGCAATGTTCTACAGATCCCAGTCTGCACCCCCCTATACTGTGCCTCATGTTCTGCACCCCCCTATACTGTGCCTCATGTTCTGCACCCCCCTATACTGTGCCTCATGTTCAGCGCCCCCCTATACTGTGCCTCATGGTCTGCGCCCCCTATACTGTGCCTCATGTTCTGCGCCCCCTATACTGTGCCTCATGTTCTGCGCCCCCCTATACTTTGCCTCATGGTCTGCGCCCACTATACTGTCCCTCATGGTCTGCGCCCCCCTATACTGTGACTCATGGTCTGTGCCCCCCTATACTGTGCCTCATGGTCTGTGCCCCCCTATACTGTGCCTCTTCTGGCCAGGCCTGCCTCTGTGGAATGGCACTCACACCACATACATATCACAAAAAAAGCACAGAATGGTGAGATAAGTAACCAGTAGTTCCCTGGATCTTTTTTTGTGATGCAAGTGGCGGACATGACATTCCTCAGATTCAGATCTTGCCAAAGAAGGCCAGACCTGCAAGAAATCTTAGAACCAGGGACAGATGAGTATGCTAATAGCATAAGGCACTTTATAGACTGGCGCAGACCATGAGGCACCATAGAGTACTTTTGGGGCACAATAGGGACATTATTACTATTGGGGGCATGGTTAACACTGAGCACACTCTGGCAGATAATTATTTCTATTGGTGGGACTTTGGGGAGAACTGTTACTGTGGGGGGGCACCCTTGCACAGTATCAGCTTAGTGCAACAATTTTTATTTTGTCAGTTTGTTATTTTTTTTTAAATTAATTAATATTTTTTTGTTAAACTCTGCAGAGACAAGAGACGGCTGAAAGAAGTCATCATGGTGGTTTGGTCTGAATGGAGAAGATGAGGAAAGAGAGCATCTACATCAGGGAAGAGATGTCACTGGATGTAAGAGGTATGTGGTGCTGTATTCTCCTGTATGTTTTGTAGCGCTGTGTGTCTTTAACTGTTGGGTTGGAGGGAAGGGGTTAGGCTGAGAATTTGTCATGGGGAGGGGGGGCGCCATTTCAATTTTTGCCTCTGGCAGCAGAAAGGCTAGGCGCACCCCTGCCCCTTGCCACAAAGCACTGAGAGAGGGGGGGCCCAGGTACATTCTTTGCACAGGGGCCCCCTGCTGTCTGTGTCCGCCCCTGACCTAACCAAATCCTATCCCTATAGTTTAATTCCCTCCTTGGGCAAATTAAATTGCAGCAGCAAATGAGGAACTGCGGCCTAAATTAACGGTATTAAATGTAACATCGGATGTCAGCTACATAGACTTTTGAACGGTTGTAATACGCTGTGCACCTAGCGTTACTGACAGGGTACACTTGGGGTTTTTTTTGCCACCCCCCAAAAAAAAAGCAGACGTATTTCACAATGGACTTTGCTCTTTTTGGAACAAAAACAATCTTTCTACCTACCCAAATCCTATCCTTATAGTTTAATTTCCTACTTGCTTAAATTAAACTGCAGCAGCAAATGAGGAACTGGGGCCTAAATTAACGGTATTAAATGTAACAACGGATGACAGCTATATAGACTTTTGAACGGTTGTAATACGCTGTGCACCTAGTGTTACTGACAGGGCACACTTGGGTTCTTTTGGCCACCAAAAAAAATTTAAAATGAAGAAGGATTTAACAATGGACATTTGTGTCTTTTGAACAATGATACTAACCCTGCCTATAGATATTCTATCCCTACACAAGTCCCTCCTTGCTCAAATTTTATACAGCAAGACACAAAAGAAGTACTGCGGGCTTAACAGCAGAAATTATAGCAAAGTATGTCAGATATATAGTATACAGAGAGTATTCTACAGCATGCAGCAGCAGCACATGTGGCATTAATGGCAGGCCACCTAATGCTATTTTCACCACCTTTAAACACCCCAAAAATAATAAAATATTGCTTTGTGCCAGATATAATAGCCCTTAAAAGGGCTTTTGGGTCTTTGTTGAGCGATTTCTATCCCTGCCTAGCGTGCTTCTCTCCCTACACTGTCTGTCCCTGCTTGCAGCAGCTGTCCCTGGCTCGGTATGCGCCGGTCACATGTCAGCGGGTGCTTTATAGCACCCGATGACGCGTTCCCGGTCAGCCAATCACTGTAATGCCAGTAGCTAACATGGATACTGGCATTACAGTGAATGCCAGTACCTCCCCGTACGCTAATTGGCCGAATACCGCGTGTTGCCGAGCACCGCCATGTTCGGCCAAATAGTGTATTTGGCCGAACATGTTCGCTCAACACTATTAAATACATAAATATTTTTTGTGACATGAGTTTACCATTCATCTTTTATGATTCTATTTACAGTCATACGAGCTGTATGAAATAGTAACATAGCTTGCAATGCTGAAAATAACATACTGCACGTTCATCCATTTCAGTGAATACCTTGAAAAATTGGTCTGAGGGAGGGCAAAAAACCCTCTTATTTTCTTCATCTTCTATATTTTAAATCTGGCGATTAGAATAACTCTGGATCAATCACTCTTCTCCAGAATTCTAGTAACTATAACTAGTAATATTATTATTAGAGATGAGCAAAGTTCTCAAAAATTCAGTTTGGCTGTTTTGTCGAATTTCACAAAGAAATTCACATAGAATTACTTTGTCATGAAGCTCATTTATTTGTGAGTAGCAGATACAATGACGGGGTATGACGATTGCACCGCCCCCCATCATTGAACCCCTCAGATGCTGCAATCATCAGTGACCACAGCATCTGAGATGACCATTGAGGGCCGTGGCGGATTGTACACGTGCAAATAGATGAAGTGAGTATGATTTTTTATTTTTTTTTTACCACCATTTTAAGGAATACTGATTAATTACCACAAAGCACGAGGAAATTCTGCTTTGCAGTGAATCACATTTTCCCTGCAATTCGTATCAAAGTCATCTTTGGGAACTTCAATTCGCTCAACACTAATTATTATACAGGAAATTTATGCAGACTCTCTTGAACTCTTTGAGTTCACCATCACAACCTCCTTTGGCAGAATTTTGTTGTCTCATTGTTCTTATAGTAAAGAATCCTCTTCTATGTTAAAGGGGTTGTCTGGGTTCAGAGCTGAACCTGGACATTCCCATAATTTTACCCAGGCAGACTGCCTGACAAGAGCATCGGAGCATGTCGTGCTCCGATGCTCTCCCTTGCCCTGCCCTGAATCACGCAGGGCAAAGGCATTTTAAGAAGCTCTGGTGACGATCCGGGCTCTGCCTGGCAGAGGTTTACGCCCAGCAGTGAGCCCAGTGAGCTCACCGAACACACTGCCGGGCAGTCTGTTATTGTAAATAAAAGAGCCATTGCCCTGCGCAATCCTGCCATGACATGCTCCGATGCTCTTGTCAGGCAGGCTAGCTGGATGAAATTAAGGGTAATTACAATTACATCTTGTGCAGTGCTGCCAGTGGGAATATTGTACAAATTGATAGGGCAAAATATACCAATAGTCTTTTATTTGCAATCTTAGGCTGGATGCAACTGTTTCTTTTGCATCCCCTATAGCTATGGTCTGGCAAGCAATTACAATATCTAGTACAATGGAGCACTGCAGCTAATGTTATTCAAGAACCAACATATTCTGATTTGTCTGGAACTTCCATGCGGTTGACAGTTGTGGTTCCTGCTTAGCTAAGAAAAATCCAAGGCACTGTATAGCATATTTCACTGCATTTGGCAGACAACAGTATTCTGTATAGATTCAATCTTAGTGATTCTCAAAGCTAGTGATAGTTCTAAACTAGAGATGAGTGAATTTCTTGAAATTTCTTTTGTTCATGAAATTAGTAACAAAATTTAATTTGAATCTGAATCTACTCTACCCACTGGAAAGTGCTCCAATAGGCCTGAAAATTGGTATACAGGAAAGTGGTGACTTAAATATGTGTGAAGGTATGGATGTGCGCCACATTTCCAGAATGACAAGACAAATTTGCAGAAAGCTGGCTAGAAGTATAAATACCATAGAGAAGAATAACATTTGTTTGAAGACATGGAGGTGAGCCACATTTGGAGATATATTTTCTAATAGGAAGCCAAAAGCATGAATGCTATATAGAAGAATAAAATTTGAGTGAATGCGAGGATGTGCATCACATTTCTAGAATGATGAAACAAGTTTTGTGGACAGCTGACTGGAAATAATGCCTGCCTGCTGAATGAAATTTTGGTGAACTGGACCACATTTGGAGAACAAAAATGTTTTTATAGACTGCTGACAAGAAGTAATAATGCTCGCTGAATAAAATTTTGTTGAAGGTAGGGAACTGCACCACATTTACCACAACTACGTAAATTTCCCGGCAGCAAGTGAACTACCAGCAACTAGGCCAGATGCAAGTTCAGCTTGCACACAAGCTAATTGTTGATCATATATAGTATTCTCATGGTCATGCATTCTGTTATGGATGTCTGACCATGGAGCAGAGGACGAGGAGGAGAAGGAGGAGCAGGACAAAAAGCAGCTGATGATGCACGGATGCCGCTTGGGAATGCAGCCAATATGCCACAAGGAAAACTAGGAGAAGGATAACATACTTGTTCCAAATGCTGGCCAGTTCTATTTTGGCACTGGATCTGGAGATGCTTCCTCATGTGCTGCAATACAGACCTGGTACCCATGTTTGTGTTTGAAGGCTTATTTTAATCCTGCACATGGCAGTGGTTTTGTGTGCGGATTTTATGGAGAAAAATGGCATAAATGAGATACTAGCACAAAGTTAGCCAGTCTTGGACTATGTCTGGCTTGTTTTGAGCCTGCACCCACAGTGTCAGGTCATCACCAGTTCCTGAGCTAAAAAAGTAGACCTGGCTCTGGCATATTTTTGGGAAGTTTGATGTCCCTCCTTCTAAACATCTCAATCCAGCTCCCAGGTCCTGGTCAATACACAATCATCTTTTATGATTCTATTTACAGTCATAAGAGCTGTATGAAATAGTAACATAGCTTGCAATGCTGAAAAGAACATTCATCCATTTCAGTGAATTACCTTGAAAAATTGGTCTGAGGGAGGGCAAAAAACTCTCTTATTTTCTTCATCTTCTCTATTTTAAATCTGGCAATTAGAATAACTCTGGATCAATCACTCTTCTCCAGAATTCTAGTAACTATAACTAGTAATATTATTATTAGAGATGAGCAAAGTTCTCAAAAATTCAGTTTGGCTGTTTTGTCGAATTTCACAAAGAAATTCACAAAGAATTACTTTGTCACGAAGCTCATTTATTTGTGAGTAGCAGATACAATGACGGGGTATGAAAATTGCATTGAACCCCTCAGATGCTGCAATCATCAGTAACCACAGCATCTGAGATGACCATTGAGGGCCGTGGCGGATTGTACATGTGCAAATAGATGAAGTGAGTATGATTTTTTTTTTTTTTTTACCACCATTTTAAGGAATACTGATTAATTACCACATAGTCATAGACCTCACCCTCTCCACCACTGTTACTATGATATCTCACAAGTCCCTTCTCTGTATTTGCCCAAAGTGACCCTATGGCCATGGCTACCACTTCCCCTATCACTACAAATGTGGCTGCAAGTGCTACTATTACTACTACCACCACCACCAAACCCATAGCTAATCATGGAGTTCCCTTCCTCAACTCTAACCTCTTCCTTATAGCAGTACAAGCACTCTAGCTGACACTACTCGCACTAGCCATACACAGGAAGACTACCTTAAGTATCTTCCATATCACAGTGGCTTTGTTGGCTCTTCTTAGGAAAAAAGAAGGTACCCCACTAGCAGAGGACAGTGAAAACAGAAGTGATGCAAGTAAAAGGCTTCTCTGGATCCATAAGAAGGAGGAGCAGGAGAAATGCACTAACCCCTGGAGGAATGCACTGACCCCTGGCTCCAAGGGACTCAGAGGTGACATCAACAAAGTCCTGCTGTGATTGAGAGGAGTAAGTCATCCAGTTCAAAATGTCATCCTCTATCAGAACCAAGGGAAAACTGTGGCCTGTTGCTATTACTACTACTTACAAGGCGGATGGTGCTGCTACTGCAGTTTGCACTACTACAGCCACTCATATTCTGATTCTCAGAAGATTAGGCATTGCTCTTTAATTTTTATATCGTTTCTTTTATTTTAAGGCCTATGAATGAAAAGTCAACAGGTTTTTCCATACTTTACAGACATGGACACAATGCCACCCTTCTTCTACGAACACATTGTACACTGGTATTGACAATTTACAATGGTAATAAAATGTGCTGAATGAAACTAGGATATTAATGCAGTACAACGCGTTCAGTAAAACTTCTTGGTATGTTGAAGTAATACAACCCGTTGAATGAAACTGCTGTATTAATGCTGTTATTGCTGTAGAATACGTTCACTAAAACTGCATGGTATCTTGACTAAATACAATGTGTTGAATAAAGCTACTATATTAATGCAGTTGGACTACAATGTGTTCACTAAAACTGCATGGTATATTGATACAATACAAGGCATTGAATAAAACTGCTATATTAATGCAGTTATTAGTGTACAGTGTTCACTTAAATCGCAGGGTTGTCTCATGTCGGCAAATATCATGTAGACAAAGTTAATACAGGACACCTACTAAAGTATTGTGATTGTCTATATAGCTTTCTTTGCTGGCTTGATTCATTTTTCCATTCAACTATACACTGCTCATATCCATGGGTTATGACCACCCTGCAATCCAGCACCTGTGGCTGTGCTTGCACACTATAGGAAAAGGCACCAGTCTCTCTGGTGACCAGGACCACAGAAGTGCCTGTAGGCAAGCGTTTTTTCCTATAGTGTGCAAGCACTATATGACTGAAACTGCTATATTAATACAGTTGCAGTACAATGCATTCACTAAAATTGCACAGCAGCTTCTTCCTTTAATGCAATGCAGTGAATGAAACTGCTATGTTTGCGCAATACAATTTTGTTAACAGTTATTGCAATACAATAAAACTGCAGTATATATTGAAGCAATACAATGCATTAACTAAAACTACACACTATACCAGCACAAAAAATGTATTATATGAAAATGGTAAATTGATGCACATAAATGCACTGAAATGACCAATTACTAACAGTGGCTGAATTGAAAATGGTTTTTTTTGGTAACTAACAGAGGCAGAATTAAATGTGCCCTGCTATGAATACACTGGCAAAATGCAATGCACTGCTTAATTATTCATAGTTGCAAAATTGCAGTTTGGGGAATTAAAAAAAGGCTCAATTATATGTCTGTTTCTATGCACACACTGGAATTGTCCCACTGAAATGCAAAGAAGTGCTTAACGGTTTAAAAGGGGAAGGGGTGATTGCACAGCATTTGCATAAAAATATATGCCGCTGGTGCTGAGAAAAAGCCTATAAAACACATATGAACTGTAGAAACTTGAGTTTGTTTTTTTTTTTTAAGGCTGGCTGTTCACATTCAGAAAAAAAATAAAATGAGGTTGGTGTAGGATTTGGGTGATTGCAGAATTTGCAGCTCATATATGAACTTTTCACTTGATTCCAGTACAATCTGCCTAACTAAATGTCTCCCATACTGACCCTACAACACTTAAAGATTGCTGGCTTGTTCATTTAACTGTTTTTCGCCAGAAACAACCAAGACACATGATCTAAGATCGCAAGCTAAGCCCAGAATTAACCTTTCTTGTCATGAATAGCACTCGATCTTAAAGGGGTATTCCCATCTCAGACAATGGGGGCATATCGGCAAAGTGGTGGCCAGCAAAGTGATGGCCAGCAGTGCTAAGTCCAACCACCACCAAGCCTTCCTATAGGCCTGCCGAAAATAGCATAGCGGTGTGCTCATCTATAGTCATGGCCAAAAGTTTTGAGAATGATACAAATATTAATTTTTACAAAGTCTACTGCTTCAGTTTTTATAATGGCAATTTGCATATACTCCAGAATGTTATAAAGAGTGATCAGCTTAACAGCAATTACTTGCAAAGTCAATATTTGCCTAGAAAATTAACTTTATCCCCCAAAACACATTTCAACATCATTGCAGCCCTGCCTTAAAAGGACCAGCTAACATCGTTTCAGTGATTGCTCCATTAACACAGGTGTGGGTGTTGATGAGGACAGGGCTGGAGATCAATCTGTCATGATTAAGTAAGAATGACACCACTGGACACTTTAAAAGGAGGCTGGTGCTTGGCATCATTGTTTCTCTTCTGTTAACCATGGTTATCTCTAAAGAAACACGTGCAGTCATCATTGCACTACACAAAAATGGCCTAACAGGGAAGAGTATCGCAGCTAGAAAGATTGCACCTCAGTCAACAATCTATCGCATCATCAAGAACTTCAAGGATAGTGGTTCCATTGTTGCCAAAAAGGCTCCAGGGCGCCCAAGAAAGACCAGCAAGCGCCAGGACCGTCTCTTAAAAGTGTTTCAGCTGCGGGATCGGGCTACCAGCACTGCAGAGCTTGCTCAGGAATGGCAGCAGGCAGGTGTGAGTGCATCTGCACGCACTGTGAGGCGTAGACTCTTGGAGCAAGGCCTGGTCTCAAGGAGGGCAGCAAAGAAGCCACTTCTCTCCAGAAAAAACATCAGGGACAGACTGATATTTTGCAAAAGGTACTGGGAGTGGACTGCTGAGGACTGGGGTAAAGTCATTTTCTCTGATGAATCCCCTTTTCGATTGTTTGGGACATCTGAAAAACAGCTTATTCGGAGAAGACGAGGTGAGCGCTACCACCAGTCTTGTCTCATGCCAACTGTAAAGCATCCTGAAACCATTCATGTGTGGGGTTGCTTCTCAGCCAAGGGAATCGGCTCTCTCACAGTCTTGCCTAAAAACACAGCCATGAATAAAGAATGGTACCAGAATGTCCTCCGAGAGCAACTTCTCCCAACCGTCCAAGAGCAGTTTGGCGATCAACAATGCCTTTTCCAGCATGATGGAGCACCTTGCCATAAAGCAAAGGTGATAACTAAATGGCTAAGGGAACAAAACATAGATATTTTGGGTCCATGGCCTGGAAACTCCCCAGATCTTAATCCCATTGAGAACTTGTGGTCAATCATCAAGAGACGGGTGGACAAACAAAAACCTACAAATTCTGACAAAATGCAAGCATTGATTGTGCAAGAATGGACTGCTATCAGTCAGGATTTGGTCCAGAAGTTGATTGAGAGCATGCCAGGGAGAATTGCAGAGGTCCTGAAGAAGAAGGGTCAACACTGCAAATATTGACTTGCTGCATTAAGTCATTCTAACTGTCAATATAAGCTTTTGTTACTCATAATATGATTGCAATTATATTTCTGTATGTGATAAAAACATCTGACAAACACACATAAAAACCAGTGGGCAGCAGATCATGTGAAAATATAATATTTGTGTCATTCTCAAAACTTTTGGCCATGACTGTATTCTCTGAATCCCCATAAAAATGCATTGGAGCCCACTGCGCTTGCACGGCCGCCGCTTTCATTCACTTCTATGGGGCGAGGGAAATATTTTCGGAGGCCCCATAGATGCTGGCTGTGTTTAGAGGTGGGAGCCGCACCTATCAATTATATGTCCCCATGGTCTGAGATGGGAAAACCCCTTTAAAGTACAGTACAGTATGTTGATCAGGCTAATTAGCTTAGACCACTGTCCCAACTGTATTTTGGATTGCATAACTGTAGTCACTCAGGTTTAACCATATGACTTGAATTTGGCATGTGATTGACTCATACACTTGTTTTAAGCTACCTGAGCGTACCCATTTACATAATATGATTAAGGACCTTAATAGCCCAAAATGCAGAAGTACTTTCACATCTGCATTTTTAAGGGTACTCTCACACTTGTCCGTCAGGCTGTTCCGGCAGGGGAACAGCCTACCAGATCTGTATTAACGCTTGCACACATGTTCACTATAATGGGGACCAACCGGAGATCGAGCCGCAGCACGGCAAACATACTTAGAGGTGGCCGGACAAAAATTGCAGCATTGTGCAAACGTTAGTACAGATCCAGCAGGCTGTTCCCTTGCCGGACAAGCCTAACCAGACAACCCTATCCGTCAGGGATCAGCAAAAACGCTTCTGTTACTGATAATACAACCATCTGAATCTGTTATGAACGGATCTGGTTGTATTATCTTTAACATAGCAATGATGGATCCGTCATGAACATCATTTAAAGTCAATGGGGGACAGATCCGTTTTCTATTGTGTCTGAGAAAACTGATCTGTCCTCATTGACTTGCATTGTGGGTCATGCCGGATCCATTTTGCTACGCTTCCCATGATGGAAAGACACTCATTGTGAAAACTGATCAGGATGCATTAGTTCAGTTCAGCTGCGTTTTGGGGACGGACACAAAACCTCTGCAAGCAGCATTTTTGTGTCCAGTTTGCAAAACTGAACAACCTAATCATTACAGGAAAAAAACGATCAGGAGCCCATTGAATTACAATTCATCCAGATGTATTAAATGGAACAGATTCTTTGAATTCAGGTTTTCATATCCTCTGCCGAATATCAAAACCTGAATTAAAAACGCAAATGTGATAGTAGCCTTATATACACATACACATGTAACACTGTAACATTCAGCTCACTAATAGTATTGGCATTTAACATTTTATGAGATTAATTTAATATATTTTCTTTATAACACTGGTACATTGACAAAAAGAACCACAGAAATTTCATCCCTCACCATATTATTGATTAAAATATATATGCACCTTTGTGACCAACAACAGGAACAATATTCAACACGTTTGACAGTTTGATTTCTTACTTGTTTTGACGCTGTATTTAATAGAATTCTGGCAAAGCTGTAATAGTTTCTGATGAGGTTCTCCAATGTCTTTTATATTTACATCTAGAAGTTTCTTAAGTTGCTCTGGATCTTTCCATTCACAGACCTATGACAGTAATGATAATAAGTGGTGCTATCACATTTACGTATGTTTAGACAGATAATCATTGACTTTGACAAGTAAAGGTCTACCCCATTTATTCTTCACACCCCAATGCCATTTACAGTTATAGCATTTCTGTCTTATTTACACCAGCTGATTTCTTTTCATTAAGAAAATTGTCCCAGCTTGCATCAGGTCCATGTTCTGGTAACATGCTCAGCCCACTGGGGAAGGCTATCTGCATTCAGTACACGTGGACCACTTTTGCAATACTGGAGAACCTGCCATATACAAAAGAAGGGGTAGACAAAATGACAGTATATAGCTAGAAAGCACTGCACACATGATCACCGAACTGGAATGGAAGATGAGCAGTAAAGAAGTTGAAGAAAAACATGCTTGGATGTCTCAGATTGTAAATATTAAATGCATTACCTATATATATATATATATATATATATATATATATATATATATATATATATATAGATAAGATATATATATATATATATATATATATATATATATATATATATATTTAAAGAGATTGTGGCAAGTTTTCAGGTTATCCCCTATCCACATGATCAGGGATAACTGACTGATCTGAGGGGGACTGACCCGATGATTCCAAGAACAGAAGGCCCACTCCCCTGTCATGATGGAGCGGCAGGCTGACCTATCTCTGCCAGTCCTATAGAAAATGAATGGGGCAACATGGCACATGCTCAGCCTGCCACTTCATCAGGATAGAGGAACAAGCACCCCGTTGTCAGGATTATGGGGGTTCCATCAGTTAGTAATCTACTATACTGTGGATAGGGGATAACTTGAAAACTTGCCACAAGCCCTTCAAATTTTCATGATGAGATTTTACTTTATTATCGAACATTGGGAAGTAGGGAGATTCTAACAGGTAAATTATTAGATGGTGTTCACTCTAATTAGAGTGTTCATGAGATGCCAGGAAACCAGAGATAAGGGCAAAAGAGCAAGTTGGCAAAGCAACTCTCTGAAGAATTTCACTGAGAACCAGAAGAAACAGTCTACAGATGCGGTGAAATCGAAGGCTGTAGAGGAGAAATTGTTATTTTTTTTATTTTTTATTTTGTTATAAAGTAGAAAGGTGACTTTTAGACAAAAATAAGAAGAGTACAGTAATACAAAAAATGCACCCAAAGATGTCCATAGCCTTTAATGCCGCTTTAATGTCATATTTAATAAAGAAAACTGTTGAATGTTAAAGGGGTTCTCTGGGATTTATTGATGACCTATCCTCAGAATAGGTCAGTATGAGATTGGTGGCATTTGGTCTCCTGGTACCCCCAACCATCAGCTGTGCGAAGAGGCTCTCTATGAGCACTTAGGCCTCTTTCTAGGCCATGTATTGTCACTTTCATGGACACATGGCCTAGGTCCAGCTCAGCCGTATTCCAGTTAATGGCATTGTGCATGGGAGCGCTGGGGCCTCCCCAAATAGATGTTCTGCAGGGGTGCTTGGAGTTGGACCCCTGTCGATCTCATATTAATAAAATATCCTGAGGATAGGTCCCTTTAACAAATCTGTTCTTGTGTTAGTTTTATAAATCTGTACATATTATAGTTTTCTTTCTGGGTGACGAGTAAATGCAAATAAACAAGCCTAAAGGCAAAGCATCAAAGGATATTGCACAACAGCATACATGATCCAACATTTGACAATTAATTTGTCAATGAATAATCTATAAAAGCAGAATCTACTTTATAAATATTGATGTAAGATGGGCACCATGATGAAATACTCATTTGGAAAATATTTTCTTGCTCCCTTGTAGCTTGTGCCAAATTGGATAAAATAGTTTTCTTTATCATGGATTTTTTTAAGCATTTAATATGGCTCATTTAGTACACAGAGTAGCAAATATATGTGAGCTATCTAGCCTTCTGCTGTTTTACACAAAGCCATTAAGCAAGCAAGCAAAGTGTAAAAGCTGGAGCAAGACAATGAGCATAGCAAGAAAATCACTATGTGCAAATGGAAATTAATTGATGATGATTGAGCAAGATTGCTAGCTGTAAAGTGCCGGAACTTGCTTTTTCTATTAGTAGGTGTAAATGAGGTATGGTCAGAATTAATCAACACTTTGTTTTAAAGGGGCTGTAAAATGGCAGCTGTACCACATTTATTAGGCTGGGAGACGAAAGAGAGTGAGCCATATCTTGCTTTCAGGGTAATCGTCATGTGCGTTGTGGGCTTCATTTCAAAGGCTCACTTGCCAAAGAGTAGTATCCTAGTATCTTGTTTTGGAGGAGTCATACCATTCTTTACAAATTTGTCAACCATTCAATAATACGTTTTGGAATGTAAATCGTGGAAAACAGTCACCATAATATATTTTATTGGCCCCCATCTAGTAACATCCAGATGTAAATTTTTTTGATAAATGTCTAGTAGGAATTACAATGGAACAATATGATGCATAGTTCTAGGAAAGATGGTACAGAGTTACTATACTGTGAGGAATAAAATTATTTACTAAAACATGCATGTAAGTAGGACATAGGCTTTGTTCACATCTCCATCAAGGAAATCCAGCAGGTTTTTCTAGCATAGAGCAACCTGCCGGATCTCGTAGGAACTGGCAAGGCCATATTCTCTACTTCACCTCCAGATCCTCATTGACTGTAATAAGATCTGGAGGTGATCCTTTCGCTTTCCGGCATAAATGCCGGGTTTCAGTCTGCCAAAACTGTTGAATTCAATGTTTTTTTTTGTCCTGCTGACAGCCAGTAATTACACTGGATAAGGCAGCTGGATCTCCTTAACGGAGATGTGAACGAGGTCTTACAGGTCCTCTTTTACAGCAATTGGACATTCGTATCCCAAATACAGTATGTGAACTTTCTGACCTGAGAGGTCTCTTTTCATCCCAAAGAGTTTGTAACTCTACTTTACTAGATAGAAGCCTTTAAGAATGAAGTTTGAGATAACATCCTCAGTTTTGGAAATTTCAAATTTGAATTTTTTAATTGGCCCTAAAGTATATTTGCTGACTGCATCCATGTATACATATATTTTATGTGGGAACATTGTCCTTCCTGATCACTCCCTGTTAAAGGAAATGTCATCAGAATGTGACCTATTATTTAAATCATGTTTTATATTAACATTTTTCTTAAGAATTTAGCTTTTTGTTTACATTTTCCATGTCACTATATATTTAAAAAAGCTAAAATCGTGCCGTTTTCAACTGGCTGCTAGACTTAGTAATATGTCAAGACACAATGTTCTGTACAAGTAACTTTTCGGCAGCCATTGCATTATCATTAGCACATGCAGGATTACAATGACAGCTATCATCTCTGTAGCTATAACACAAGATCCACCCTTCACAATAGGTGATATCATAGCCTATCTACTCCCTCCTCATCTCTGCACAGAACACTGAAAATGCCTAGAAGACTCTCCCCTAGAGATTTAAACAATAACAATTTAAACTTGATTTAAACAATAGGTAATTTTTCTACCATCTGCAAAACAGACCCTGTAGTTGCTCTTTACATCAGATGATTTGAAGCATCAATGGGCAGAGTAAAATGTACAAGGGATTCTACCTATTCCTTTAAGAAGTCAACATGGGTCCCAGAGATCAGACCCATAGTGCTCATCAAGTAATTGCATAGCATAGCATGCAATCACTTCTCATTATGGGTATACCCAGGGACTGACTGGGAACTTAAAGCAGCCCTGGAAAAAACTAAAAGTGGCCCCATGTTCATGGTGAGTCCAACTTGACAGAAGGTGGGTCAACACAAGTAGGCAGGGCCAGTATAAGTAGGCGGGGAGAATAGAAGTAAGCCAGCAATACCATAGTGCAGCACAAAATACTCCCCCAGTACAGCACAATCTACTGTCACCCTCACAACAGTATGCAACTGTATGATTGTCCATGGTTATACAGGATGGTTATACAGTTGAAAATCAGAAGGGCACCCATGGCCTTGGTCAGGTGCATAAGTACCTGATGTTCCTACACTAAGAGAGCATCAGACTATTATGTCCCCATCCAGTGAACATGAGGAGGGCTCAGGCAGCCCTCTGGGCATTGGTCAACTAGGAAATTTCCCAGGGTCTATGGCCAGCCACCCCTAGGCATAGCCCTTTTTGTCTTTTGGATATGATTGAAATTTAGTTTAGTTTTGTCCACGGGGTACATGTTATACTTTTATCAAGAGTTGACATGAATCTCAAAACTACATTTCAGTTGCGCACATAATTTTACCTTTTCAGTGACATCGGTTGCCTTATATACAACTTCATTCATCAGTATCCTAAAGACCTCTTCCACAAATTTTTCTCCAGAATCACTGTCAATTATTGGTCCATTGAGTACGACACATTCCATGAGTACTGCATTTTTCTTCACCCCCTTTGTCTCCTGTGGGCTCGGATCAGCTGAAAAGCAAAATGATCTCAATTAGCATTAAGGCTCTTCCAGGGAATTGTATACAATGCTAATAAAATAAAGTAAAATATCTTCTGTAATGTAATGGCATTATTATGCTTTTTATTACTCAGTGGGGGCAGCATCTTGTCTATTGCATACCAGTTCAATGGAAATTTACAGCCTTAATCTCTGGAAATCAATGCAGGCAGAAATGAGCAATCATAAGCAGATACAACATCATGAGAGTAGTTATCATAACACAGCGATTGTTAGCTCAAGACAGTTTAATACTTGATTTGTGAAGCCAATTTTATAAGATAGAGTCTGTGAGAAAAGGATACAGCAAATAAAATAGAGTTTCATATTTGCAGTTAGTCTAGCGATTTCGTATATTTTAATCATATCTTGTCATATTAACCCATATTTTGAGTTCTGCAAACTGGAATAAGTAGAAATGAGTCTTTACAAGATAGATGGACATGGATGGATGTGGAAGGACGACATGACTCGATCACTCCAAAGCAGTAAAGGCAAATTTAAGGAGCTGTATGGACATGGGTATGGATATAGGCACTATACACACCTAGGGCTCATGCATACAACCATATCTGTTTGGCAGACCTCAAATTGCGGATCTGCAAAACACAGATCCTGTCCGTGTGCATGCTGCCACTTCAATAGAAATATCCTATCATTGTCCGAAAAATGGACAAAACTAGGACATGGTCTATCGTTTTTGTGGGGCCACAGACTTGCAGATGCGGAAAGCACATAATGTGCCATCCTCATCTTTTGTGGCCCCATTGAAATGAATGTGTCCGCATTTCATACGGAAAAAAATGTTGATCGGATTTTGACCATTGTTGACCGGATTTTGTGCATGAGCCCTTAGGGGGGCATTTATCAAATCTGGTTTGCCAGTTTTGTGGCATAACGCTGCAATTGATGTTGCACACAACATATTGCACACAATTTGGCAACTTTTGGTGAGTTACGCCTTCCCACTTAACTTTCAGAAATGGAGTGAGAGGTTGGACAGGTTTTGACAGTAGTTCACTTTTAAGGTACAGTTAAGAAGTGACTTTTTGAAAAGTAGCAAAAAGATTGCAACCGGTCACAATTGTTCATCAGGCATACTTTCACTAAAATAAGCGCAACAGCAATACACTTGCATCTAATTTATAAAAACCACGCGCCATGTTCATATATTTTGCGCAAGTTAGCACAACTCCAATCTTAAAACTAACTTCCAATAAACCTACGATGACACATTTCCCCCTTAAAGTTTAAACAATAATTCAAAGGTGTTTTCCACGTTCTGGTTAGCAATCAATATCAGTTTGGTGGGGGTTAAACTCTGCAGCCTCTTTACTGTTTACATGAGGCAATTCTGATCAAAAATGTGTGCTTCAAATTTTCATATATAGTATGTATAGCAGTAATGCAATTCAGAGTAATCCATGTTTCCAGTGTTTGCATGTGTCTCGGAGCAGGGTGCTGCTATACCTTTTGTTTGCTTTTGCACGTCATGGTAGTGTGCACCTGCACTTTATTACCGTATTTTTCGCTTTATAAGACGCACCCGATGATATAACGCACCCCAGATTTTAGAGTAGGAAAATAAGAAAAAAATATTTTTCTTCAGACCTCATAAATGTCAGAACATCACATCAGACCCCCATCAGATCTCAGATCAGCCCTTTCAGACCCCCATCAGACCTCAAATCAGCCCACTCAGCCCCCATATCAGCCCACTCAGCCCCCATCAGACCTCAGATCAGCCCACTGTGCCCCCGTATCAGCCCACTGTGCCCCCATCAGATCTCAGATCAGCCCACTGTGCCCCCTTCAGACCTCAGATCAGCCCACTGTGCCCCCATCAGATCTCAGATCAGCCCACTGTGCCCCATCAGACCTCAGATCAGCCCACTGTGCTCCCATATCAGCCCACTGTGCCCCATATCAGCCCGCCGTGCCCCCATCAGACCTCAGAACAGCCCACTGTGCCCCCATATAAGCCCACTCTGCCCCCATTAGGCTTCAGATCAGCCCATCAGCCCCCACTATGAGCCCACTGTTTCCCCATCAGACCTCAGATCAGCCCATAAATTAGCCCACTCTGTCCCATATGAGCACACTCTGCCCCCATCTGAAAACTATCACCTCTCCTGCGCTGCGACTCCGCTACGGGTCCTGCGCTCCTCTGTCTTCTCCTGCCAGCGCTGCACTGTCACCTGACTGTGTGCACTACGTCCTGATGCTATATATGAGGTCAGGACGGTGCAGCGCCAGGAGGAGAAAACACAGGAGCGCCGAACCCGGAGCGGCACTGCAGCGCAGGAGGGTGAGTATGTTTCCCCGCTCCAGGCACCTAATACATACTAGTGAGTGCTTCCATAATGGAAGCGTTCACTAGTATTCACTTTATAAGACGCATGGCCACTTTCCCCCTACTTTTGGGGGGAAAAAGTGCGTCTTATAAAGTGAAAAATATGGTACTTATTGTTTGGGGGTGCTGGTTTCATTTTATTTTGTTTCTTGCATTGTACATATGGACATATGGTCTCATCGGTTTATTCCAATGAGACTGACATTGAGGCTCCCAAAGGAATACGTAGAGAAACCGACTTCCTGTCTACACATAAGATGCTGTGTTATTTGAAAGTCTGAGTGCTGGTCACATGACACAGCTGAGGAAGGGAAGGGAGGGGATAGCTCACAAAAACAGACTCTGCTAAGAAGATTACATTCACTACAGATTACATCATGTATCTTTCTAGCGGGTCAGAGAATAATATTTTTCTGGGACTTCTTCTTTAAAGAGTAACTAAACTTTTGATGATTTGTTTTTAAAATATGTCCCTTATCCCCCCAAAATAATGTATTTTATTAATTGATTTAGTATTTTTACTAGAGATATTTTACCCTAAAGCGCAGATTTGCTGCTTCCATTAAATTCAAAGTGTTCTCCACACTTCTCAGCGGTGTACGGAGTCTACACTTTATTAATGGGGACACAGCGTATGGAGTAGGGGCAGCAGCACACAGCTTTTAGCTTAGCGAAGCAGGCGCAGGTAGGAACCCACTCTGTTCAGCTAATCCTGGCATATCACATTGCTACAGAGTACCTATGTGCTATGCCATGATTTAGTAAACCTCAGAGGGCACAGACAGGAGCAGCAATATGTGCTCCTGCCCATACTCTGTTCTCTGCAGTCCCATTCATAAAATGTACAGTCGGTACTTTGTACACTGCTGAGAAGTCAGTGGTGTGGAGAATAGTGAATTTAATGCGCACAGGAAATCTGCGCTTTAGGAGGGAATATCTCTAGTAAGTATACACAATCCATTAATAAAATCCATTAGAAAAATTATTATTAGGGCATTTAAAAAAAAAGCATTAAAAGTTTAGTTACTGTTTAGGAGTCCCTTTGCCTTTTTGATATTTTCACTGTGTGAAAGAAGAAAATAAATCTAATTCCTGCCTGTACAGTGTGTAAACGTGTCAGTGCGGTGAAGCGAAAAATGACTCTCTGATACTTTTTGTGTCAAGCATCATTAACCCCTTCTTCACCTGTGATTTATTTCTTTATGAGTTTGTATCTAAAGCAGAACAACCTGTTTGAATTCAAGCGTAAAGGCCTGTGGAATGTAAAAAGGTTGTGACAAGAGCCGTTTAATTTATTTCCTATTTAACAACATGAGCAGTAGTGTTAAATTGTGCAGTGATATATGGATAGAGCCGAGTGGAGTCATAGTCTGGAACTTCAATTATGTAATGTAGGATTAGGAACGCTGATACGTTATCAAAAGGAAATGGGCTAAGCCAGGGATTTAGGATTACCAACAGCAAGGTGAGTTCAGACGTTTAATTCTTTTAACAGCATTACCACAAAGGCCACTATCTAAGAAGCTCAGGCAAAGGAGGGGTGCTACTGGAAAGGGCAAAACAGGAAAACAAAAGCAAGGTTATGTGGTTTTTTTTTTTTATTTTTATTTTTTTACTGTACTGTTAAAACATTTTAGGCAGGTTTGGAAAGAAAAGCTGAAAAGTGAGAATTTTTTAAAAACTGGACTGGTTATTTTTATTTATTTATTTTTTTAAATCACTTAACCAAATGCAAAATGAATACAGGAAAGAGAAATCTAAATCAAATCAATATTTGGTGTTATCACCCTTTGCCTTCAAAACAGCATCAACTGCAAACAGTTTTTTGTAGGAACTTGGCAGGAATGTTGCACCAAACATCTTAGAGATCTAACCACAGATGTTCTGAGGATATAGGCTTGCTCAAATCCTTCTGTCTCTTCATGGAGTACCAGATAGACTCCATAATGTTGAAATCATGGCTCTGTGGGGGCTATATCATCACTTCCAGGCTTTTTTATACTGAAGATAATTCATAATGACATTGGTAGTAGAACATATTGCTCAGGCACCTTCCCATAGAGGAAAGTGCCTTAAATACTCCAAAGGTAGCCAGCCATTGGCTGGTAAAGAAAAGCATGAGCATGTTAGCCAATTAAGAGCAACAGGCAGAATGCGCCCTAAAGGCAGATAAAGATTTGGCCGACAAGAAGCAGGCCACAGCCTGTGTACAGGCTCAGAACTACTTCTGTGGCCAGGCCCACTCTCAAGGAGGAAAGAGAGTCTGACACAGAACTTCTGTGTTCTCAAGAAACAAAGATGCTTTTTGCAGCCACTCTCTGTGTAGGCTATTTCATGTATTCCAACACTTTTAACCATTTCTGGACACATTTTTCATCTTAAGGACCAGGCTAAATTTTGGAAATCTGACATATGTCACTTTATGTGGTATTAACTTTGAAACACTTTTACTTATCCAAGCCATTCTGAGTCTGTTTTCTTGTGACACATTGTACTTCATGATAAATTTGAGTAGATATATTTCACATTTATTTAAAAAAAATCCAAAATTAACCAAAAAATGTGAAAAAATTAGTCATTTTCAAAATTTCAAATTCTCTGCTTTTAAGAAAGATGCCTTATAAAATAGTTATTACTTCAAATTTTCCATATGTCTACTTTATGTTGGCATCATTTTGTAAATGTCATTTTATTTTCTTGAATGTTAGATGGAGTACAATTCTAGATGCAATTTTTTAAAATGTTAAGAAAAAAATTAAGAAAATTTCCAAAACCCACTTTTTAAAGGAACAATTCAGTTATGACGTGACTTTGTGGGACTTACATAATAGAAACTATCCATAAATGACCCCATTTAAAGTTATCCAAATATGATTTTTCAAACTCTGTTAACCCTTGTGTTTCACAAGAATTAAAGGAAAAAAATCACTTCCTTTTGCAGATTTTCCAGTATAATCCATTTTTCCCCTGTAAGGTGGCAAGGGTTAACAGTAAAACAAACATTACTCTGTTCTGCAATTTATAGAAACACCCCAAATGTGGTCATAAACTGTTGTATGGGCACATGGCAGGGTGCAGAAGGGAATGAGCAACATATGGATTTTGTAGGGCAGATTTCGCTGGGATAATTTTAAGTTGCCATATCACATTTGAACACCCCCTTGAGGCACTCCTACAGTAAAAAATCCTAAAAGTGACCTTAATTCTGGAAAGTATGGGATAAGGTGACAGTTTTATTGGTACTATTTTGGAGTACATATGATTTTGATTGCTCAATATTTGTCACGTTCTGTCATTCGTGTGGGGGTAAATGCCACCCTAACCCCACCTCTGACCCTGCCTACTTGCACGACCCATCCTAGGTGACGGCATACAACTAGTCGACGTTCACTAACCTGGGTACATGCTGGGGCATACAGGGAGGGGAACACGAGGAGAACACAATAAACAAACGTCAGAACAGACACACACAATAACGCGTAGTCACCAAGCAACGGTCAAACCTGGAGGTCACATCAAAGCCAAAGGTCAAACGAACAAGCCAAAGTCAAAACTAGGAGGGAGCGAGGTACAAAAGGATGAGACGGAGAACGTAGTCGAGTATACAAGCCAAAGTCGAGTCAGTAATAGCAAATGGGACAAACACAAGCTCTGGATGGAAGACCAATCACAGGCAACCTGTGGCCAGCAGGCCGCCTGTTTAAATAGGCCTCCAAGTAGGTCACGTGACGAAGCAGCATCACGTGACCAAATTCAAACACTGGAACAGCTGAGCGCTGGCTTCCCTGCCAGCGCTCAGAACCCCGCCCGCTCGTTGTCTAGGTGGGTGGGGAGGACGCCGGCCATGCTGAGACTGAATGTGCGCCGAGTGCTCCAGCACAGCAATGGGAGTCCGGCGGCACTGTGCGGAGGAAGTGCGCTGCCGGCTTACCGTGACAATATTACAGTTTTTGTGAGGCAATGTAACAAAAAAAATGGCTGTTCTCGCACCGTTTTTATAGCATTCACCTGACATGACAGATCATGTGTTATTTTTAAAAAGCAGGTTGTTATGGACACAACGATACCAAATATGATTTGTTTTGTTTTTATTTGTTTGTTTCGGTTTTAAACACAATAAATGCTTTAGTGTCTCCATTTTCTGAAAGCCTTTTTTTCTGCCAATTGTCTTGTGTAGGGGCTTGTTTTTTGCAGGAAGAGTTGATGGTTTTATTGGTACCATTTTTGGGTACGTTAGATTTTTTGATTGTTCAATATTACACTTTTTGTGGGCATGATGACCAATAAATGGCTGTTTTGGCAGTTTTTATTTCTTTTTTATGGCTTTCACCTGAGGGGTTAGATCGTGTAATATTTTTATACAGCATTTCATTATGGATGTAGTGATATTTATTAAGGTTTTTAAAAAAATGTATTACTAAAAATCACTTAATGAAGGGAAAGGGACACTTTTTTACCGTAAAGTTTATTTTTTTATTTTTATGAAACTTTTTTTACTTTTAATTTTTCCCCAGGGACTTCAACATTTCAGGGTCTGATCCTTGTTTCAATGTAGTACAATACATGCTCTGTCCAGGCTGGATCTCACAGACTTCCGTGCATGGTAGACCCCAAGGCCTTTGCGAGGCCCCCTGCAACCACAGCGTGGGAGGCTGATGGAGAGGCAGAGGGAGCCCCTTCCCTCTGTGATCCTCCTTTATACTGCGGTCAGTGTTAATAGCAGCATATAAGGGGTAAATCCGCCAGTGTCTGCATTTTCAGTGATGCCGGTGAATACAGCAGGGGCCGAGTTGTTCATCACAGCTGGGCCCCTGCATTGATCAGGCACACAAAGCTTCTGTGCCCACCCAATCATCATGAAATACATCAAAGGTCGGCAAGTGACTTGCCGCCACGACTTACTAGTATGTCCAGGGTTGTTAAGGAGTTAAAACCACATTAAAAACTTTAAAATTTGTACATACAGTATAGAGAAACATTCATGTTGGGGTCCATGATAGGATCCCCAACACTGGTATGAAATTGTATCAGATTGTTCCAAGGACTATAATTAAAGGGGTTGTCCCACGAAAAATATTCTACAGTTTTCAAACCATCACCCAGGTCTGAATACTTTTGTAATTGCGTGTTATTAAACATTTTGTATAGGTGAGTTATTCAGTAAAATGTATCTGTATAGGACCACTTAATTTCTTATTTCTTTGACCTGCTCCCTGAGAAGGCCGCACATGCTCAGTTTCATCTTTCAACTGCCTCCTGAGCTATGATAGGAGAGCATGGACACGCCTCCTGAGCTGTGATAGGGAGAGCATGGACACGCCTCCTCAGCTGCAGTGGAAGAGACACTCCCCCTGAGCTGTTAGCTTGATATAAACCTAGCAGAGCAATTAATAGGAAGATCTCTGGATCCATGTGAGATACAGGGCTGTTCTAGCTGTGTTAGACAGAGATTGTCATAGACTATATAATGTCTGATTTTCATTTTTTGCATTATTCATGGGATAACCCCTTTAAACAGTACTTTGTAAGCGAATAGTGAAAAAAACTGTGCCTGCTTACAAAAAGTGTATACAATGCAATAAATAATGTTAACACAGTGATAATGTAGCACCAAATATATAAACAGTAATACCAAGCCAAGAAAATATGATGGAATAAGCCTGAAATAGTCATATTCTTGTATCGATTTTTATGCGCATTGCCAGCCTGTTTGACTATCTCAAGGTTACCTAAAAGGTGGGCCACCTTCTGTTAACTCGAAATTCACTGTTTCAAAATGTAACCATGTTCTTATACAGTGATATAATAAGTGATCTGTATTTGTTTTCTATAGTGAGTGCTGGACTGTATATAGTACTTAGATGTGTTTTGTATTATCGATTGCAATTAGATACATTGCAATATGTTTGCACCAAATTTGAATGCATTAAAATAAAATCCTGAACAAATTCTGTATGTTCCAATAGTTAATTGTATTTATTTTTTTGAGTCAAGTAAATGAATAGAAAATATTCACAGCATGAATGTTTTTCCTTTAAAAAAATGTAAAAAAAAAGTCTGTGCAGAAGTTTCCCATAATCTTCCCTGGCCCAACTTGATCAGAAAAACAAGATGGCATTTTTGCATTCTGCACAGTGCTAGGGACATTGACGTAAGTAATCATGTTCTTCCCTGTGCTGATATTATTTTTTATCAGAGAAGACGACTGCACAGATGTATTTTGTTTGTTTCGAGAACACAGAAATATGCTAGACAACAGGTGTGCTGAATGCCTTTTTTAATCGTATTTCAATCCATGTGTTATATCTTACAACCATACCAAAATTAATCTCAATTTCCTCAGCTCTCAGAATCGATAAATTAACCTGACATGCTAGTACTGTGTCTTCTAGCAAAGCAAAAAATAAAAAGAAGCACCCCAATTTAAAGGGTTTCTGTCACCACTTTTTTCCCTATTAAACAGGATGACATTTTCAATGTGCAAATGTTACCTGATGCTAACTATATAATTTATTTTCTCTTCACTGCCCCCGTTTTTGTTTAATTTAAACATTTAAAATATGCTAGTTAGCCTCTAGGAGCAGGGGGCGTTGCCCCTGCTTCTAGAGGCTCCGTTTGCCCCTCTCAAACAATGCCCTCATCTTCCCGATTGACAGGGCCAGGCCAGCGTTCGGCTCCTCAGGCCGGCCCTGTCTGCGTTACGAATCTCGAGCCTGCGCCGTCCCATTCATTGCTCGGCGCAGTGAGTAAAGGAAGCTCGCCAGTCCCGGGCTACCTCACTGCGCCTGCGACGAATAGCACTGTGACCTAGAATGTAAAATTAAACATTATTTTATCCATTGACTTTATCAGGATCATTAGAAAAAAGATTCACTTTTAAGGATGTTCATGGGGTTAAATGGAGTCCCTTTGTGCCATATGACCAGTTTACCTACTACAAGTGTAGCAAGTCACCGCTGCAGCCTGTGATTGGATGTTGTTTTCAATACTGCAGGGAGAAGAAAAGCCATATTGGGAGAGATAGACACCGAACCCAGTGGGGAGGGGGAGGGGGACCAGGGTTAGCCACTTTTGGAAGTCTGTATTTTTCTTGGATAACCTTTTTAAAACTCAGTCAAGTTTCTTTAAAGCTGTTTCACACCATTTCCTTTCCTCTAGCCTGAAGATATCAAACTTGATATCACAAGTTTTTAAGGTTATGGGCACCTTTGAAAGATTATAAGGCTATAAAAACATTTTTTAATAACTTTTCATTGACAATGTTGCACTGTCTGGCTTCTGCAGTTTCTATGTTTCACAGTTTTTAGCAGCTGCAGAATCCCTTTCTTTCTGAAGGCCCTCTTTCTTCTTTTCTAAATGAACTTATTAGCCGATTCATGATCATTTAAAGTTGATTTGATAAAATAAACATCAGTTTAGAAGATTATTAAGAAAAAGAGAGAGGGGCTGGAACACGAGCTATTAGATAGCAGTCTTATAAATATCATTGGGAGCAACATCACAAAGCTTACTATGTACTGTGAAACATAGAAAATGCATAAGCCAAACACAGCAATATTTTTAATACAAACCTATAGCAAAACAGTTTTTAGTCCAAAAGATATCTAAATCAATAAGAAAATATCTCTCAAGTATTTAATAGACATTAAATGGGTTTCCAGGTTATAGATATTGATAACCTACCCTTAAGAAAAGTCAACTCATCAATATTAGATCAGTGGAGGTCTGACACCTGTCAATCCTTTATTTGTTAGCATAAGTCATCAATATTTATAACCTGGAAAACCTTTTTACTTAAAGCTTTTTAATTTCCTAAAATCCTAGTATCACCAATATACCTGTCCGGGCTCCAGCTCTGACATCAGGGGCTCCCCCGTGGCACACCACCTAGCCATGCTTTGGAGCACTCACTCTATTCCTCTCAGCAAACACATGCTGCACTGCATTGACTCCATCTCTGTGTTGTTTCATCTGTCTGTGTGTGTCTGTATTGCACTTAGCAGAGTAGGGAATGTTAATCAGTTGCAAACTTGGTACTTAAGGCTTGAACTGCCAGTAGGCAGATGAAGGGAGTTGGGTTCCAGTTAGGGCTCACAGTCTGTGTGTTCCTGCCTACTGTGCTGACGCCTAGAGTGCAAAGATGTCGGATAGTTCTTACAGTTAGCAAACATTTCAGCACTGTTGAAAGTATCTACCTGTGTACAAGAATTTACTTGCAGCTAGAACCATAAAGGGAAGCAATAAAAACACAATCTATAGCCACTAAATATATTGTATGTGAATCAGACTATATAGCCATATGTATGTTAACGACATATCCAAACTTTGAAAAACAAACAAAAGGATTACTTTAAAAAAATAGAAAATGAACATTTAGCCCTACAATTGCAAACTCAGCAGTTTTACTTATTTTATTTTGTTTGCATGTGTCCATCAGATCACCACTGCAGTCAATTAGTGGCCTCAGTGTTCATGAGCAGTACTTCTGGCATCATGCTTCCCGATGGAGAAGTGTATTGTTTTCCTTTTATTATTTTTGTAACAGAATTGTCTGGGCACTTCATTAAAACATTACTTTTAATCAGTATATGTTAAAAATTGGGTAATAATTAGAGATGAGCGAGCACTAAAATGCTCGGGTGCTCGTTATACGAGTCAAATTTTTCCCGATGCTCGGGTGCTCGTTTCAAATAACGAACCCCATTGAAGTCAAAGGGAGACTCGAGCATTTTTTGCAGGGGACCAAAGCTCTGCACAGGGAAGGTTGCCTGAAAACCTGGAAACCTCAGAAAATGATGAAAACACCACGGAAATGGACCGGAAACAGCAGGGGCAGCATGCATGGATGCCTCTGAGGCTGCCTAATCATACCATTACGCCAAATTCTGGTGACCCTCAAGACAATTGTGCTGACCCAGACCAAGATGGGCAAGGCACATGCGCTGGCACATGTTAGGAAAGCACCCAACTAGGTGCAACGAAGGTCCATCACCGCCTGCGGGTGACACCACTGCCCATGCTGGCACTGCTGTCCTATCCCCTGCCCCAGATCGCAGGCATAAACCTGACACAGCATGGCGGTGACACCACCAAGTGACCAAGTTAGATGAGGTAGCAGGTGAGCCACCCAAAAATTTACCCTGACACAGCATGGCGGTGACACCACCAAGTGACCAAGTTAGATGAGGTGGCAGGTGAGCCACCCAAAAATTTAGCCTGACACAACATGGCGGTGACACCACCAAGTGACCAACTTAGATGAGGTAGCAGGTGAGCCACCCAAACATGTAGCCTGACACAGCATGGCGGTGACACCACCATGTGACCAAGTTAGATGAGGTGGCAGGTGAGCCACCCAAAAATTTAGCCTGACACAGCATGGCGGTGACATCACCGAGTGACCAAGTTAGAAGAGGTAGCAGGTGAGCTACCCAAAAATTTAGCCTGACACAGCATGGTGGTGACACCACCAAGTGACCAAGTTAGATGAGGTAGCGGGTGAGCCACCCAAACATTTAGCCTGACACAGCATGGCGGTGACACCAACAAGTGACCAAGTTAGATGAGGTAGCAGGTGAGCCACCCAAAAATTTAGCCTCACACAGCATGGCGGTGACACCAGCAAGTGACCAAGTTAGATGAGGTGGCAGGTGAGCCATCCAAACATGTAGCCTGACACAGCATGGCGGTGAAACCACCAAGTGACCAAGTTAGATGAGGTAGCAGGTGAGCCACCCAAAAATTTACCCTGACACAGCATGGCGGTGACACCACCAAGTGACCAAGTTAGACTGAGGTAGCAGGTAAACCACATAAAAATTTACCCTGACACAGCATGGCGGTGAACCCAGAGTGACCAAGTTAGACTGAGGTAGCAGGTGAACCACATAAAAATTTACCTTGACAAAGCATGGAGGTGAACCCAGAGTAACCAAGTTAGACTGAGGTAACAGGTGAACCACATAAAAATTTACCCTGACACAGCATGGCGGTGAGAACAGAGTGACCAAGTTAGACTGAGGTAGCCGGTGAACCACATACAAATTTACCCTGACACAGCATGGCGGTGAACCCAGAGTGACCAAGCTAGACTGAGGTAGCAGGTGAACCACATAAAAATTTACCCTGACACAGCATGGCGGTGAACCCAGAGTGACCAAGTTAGACTGAGGTAGCAGGTGAACCACATAAAAATTTACCCTGACACAGCATGGCGGTGAACCCAGAGTGACCAAGTTAGACTGAGGTAGCAGGTGAACCACATAAAAATTTACCTTGACACAGCATGGAGGTGAACCCAGAGTAACCAAGTTAGACTGAGGTAACAGGTGAACCACATAAAAATTTACCCTGACACAGCATGGCGGTGAGAACAGAGTGACCAAGTTAGACTGAGGTAGCAGGTGAACCACATACAAATTTACCCTGACACAGCATGGCAGTGAACCCAGTGTGACCAAGCTAGACTGAGGTAGCAGGTGAACCACATAAAAATTTACCCTGACACAGCATGGCGGTGAACCCAGAGTGACCAAGTTAGATTGAGGTAGCAAGTGAACCACATAAAAATTTACCCTGACACAGCATGGCGGTGAACCCAGAGTGACCAAGTTAGACTGAGGTAGCAGGTGAACCACATAAAAATTTACCCTGAAACAGCATGGCGGTGAACCCAGAGTGACCAAGTTAGACTGAGGTAGCAGGTGAACCACATAAAAATTTACCCTGACACAGCATGGCAGTGAGAACAGAGTGACCAAGTTAGACTGAGGTAGCAGGTGAACCACATACAAATTTACCCTGACACAGCATGGCGGTGAACCCAGAATGACCAAGTTAGACTGAGGTAGCAGGTGAACCACATAAAAATTTACCCTGACACAGCATGGCGGTGAGAACAGAGTGACCAAGTTAGACTGAGGTAGCAGGTGAACCACATTAAAATTTACCCTGACACAGCATGGCGGTTACACCACAGTGACCAAGTTAGACTGAGGTAGCAGGTGAACCACATATAAATTTACCCTGACACAGCATGGCAGTGACACCACTAATGCCTTGGTCAGACTGAGATTGCAGTCAAATGGCTGTAGGTGAGCCTCCCAAAAATTGTTTTAGAATGTCTGAAGTTGACCCTCCGGAAAAATTGTTTTTTAGTGTCTGTAGTTGACCCTCCTAAAAAATTGTTTTTGAGTGCCTGTAGTTGACTCTCCTAAAAAATTGATTGGAGAGAGGGCCCTGTAGGTGGCCCTCTGTAAACATTGTTTGTAAAGAGCGCCAGTTGGCCCTCAGAAAAAATGCCTTTTTGCTGAGCGTTTGTGTGCGAAGAGAAGAAGGAGGAGGAGGAGAGGATACATAAAGAATCTTCATGTTTAGCTGCTTTCCCCCTTTGGAGATTTGAATTCCGGTGAAATCCATGCTTTATTTATTTTAATAAGCGTCAGCCTGTCAGCGCTGTCAGCTGTCAGGCGTGTGCTTTTATCAGTGATGATGCCACCAGCTGCACTGAAGATCCTCTCTGACAACACACTAGCGGCAGGGCAGGCCAGCACCTCCAAGGCGTACAGCGCCAGTTCGGGCCACGTGTCAAGCTTTGCAACCCAGTAGTTGTATGGAACAGAGTGATCACACAGGACGTTGGTATGGTCAGCTATGTACTCCCTCACCATCTTTCTGAACAGCTCCCCCCTACTCTGCCTAGACTGGGGACGGGTGACATAGTCTTGCTGGGGTGACATAAAACTGGCAAAGGCCTTGGAGAGTGTTCCCCTGCCAGTGCTTGACAAGCTGCCTGCTCCCCTCCTCTCCCCTGCTAGTTGGCCCACAGAACTACGCCCTCTGCCGCTAGCGGAGTCAGATGAGAAGGATTGTTTCAGCTTGTGCACCAGGGCCTGTTGATATTGATTCACTCTCATACTCCTTTCCTCTACAGGAATGAGAGTGGAAAAGTTCTGCTTGTTCCTGGGGTCAAGGAGGGTGAACACCAAGTAATCGGTGTTGGCAAAAATGTTTCTAACGTGAGGGTCACGGGAAAGGCAGCCTAACATGAAGTCAGCCATGTGCGCCAGAGTCCCAACATGCAAGAATTCCCTCTCTTCAATAGGCTGACTCTCCATTTCCTCCTCCTCCAACTCATCCTCTTCAGCCCATACACGTTCAACAGATAAGAAGGAATGAGCATTGGTACCCTCTTCAGTCTCGCCAGCAGTCTCCTCCTCTTCTTCCTCATCCTCCTCCTCCTCCCCCTCCTCCAATACACGCTGAGAAACAGACCGGAGGGTGCTCTGGCTATCAAGCAACGTATCTTCTTCCCCCATCTCCTGTGACAAGCGCAAAGCCTCTGACTTCATGCTGAGCAGTGACTTTTTCAGCAGACAAAGCAGCGGGATAGCGACGCTGATAATGGCGGCATCGCCGCTGACCATCTTTGTTGACTCCTCAAAGTTGCTTAACACCTGACAGATATCAGACATCCACGTCCACTCCTCATTGTAGACTTGAGGAAGCTGACTAACCTGCCTACCAGTTCTCGTGGAAGTTGTCATCTGGCAATCTACAATGGCTCTGCGGTGCTGGTAAACCCTAGCTAACATGTGTAATGTGGAATTCCATCACGTGGGCATGTCGCACAAACACAAAATTGAACACGTGGGCCAGGCATGGCACATGTGTGAGTCTGCCAAGTTGCAGAGCCGCCACCAGGTTACACCCGTTGTCACACACAACCATGCCTGGTTTGAGGTTCAGCGGCGCCAGCCAAAGATCGGTCTGCGCCGTGATGCCCTGTAACAGCTCTTGGGCGGTGTGCCTCTTGTCACTTAAGCTCAGCAGACTGAAGGCGCCGTGCTCACGGATGGTAATTGAGAGGAGGAGGAGGAGGAAGAGGAGGGGTTGGAGGAGGAGGCATAATAAGTCTGAGAAACTGTGACCGAGGTAGGCCCAGCAATCCTCGATGTGGGCAGCACATGAGCGGCCCCAGGGTCAGACTCGGTCCCAGCCTCCACCAAGTTAACCCAATGTGCCATCAGGGAGATATTGTGTCCCTGCCCGCCAGCACTTGTCCATGTATCCGTGGTTAGGTGGACCTTCTCAGTAACCGTGTTGATCAGGGCACAGATGATGTTCTCTGACACGTGCAGGTGTAGGGCTGGGACAGGAAAAATAGTGGCGGCTGGGGACCAAGTACTGAGGGACAGCCACCGCCATCAGGTTGCAGAAAGCCTCAGTCTCTACCAGCCTATAGGGCAGTATCTCCAGGCTCAGCAGTTTGGAGATGTGGACGTTTAGGGCTTGTGAATATGGGTGGGTGGAATTGTATTTGCGCTTGCGCTCAAATGTCTGATGTAAAGACAGTTGAATGCTGTGCTGGGACACATTGGTGGAGGGTGTGGAGGAATGTGGAGATGAAGGGGTGGTTGTAGGGCGGTCGGCGCTCGTGCCTAGGTCCTGGGCGGGGGTTGACTCGCAGAGCCAGCATATGACACATGGGAAGGAGCAGTGGTGTGACCCGCAGGAAGTGAATGGCCTTGGTTCCACTGAGTCAGGTGTTTAGCACTCATATGCCTGCGCATGCTGGTAGTGGTGGCTCCCCTGCTGATCTTGGTGTGGCACAGGTTGCACACCACAGTCCATCGGTCATCCTCACTTTCTTTAAAGAACCTCCAGACTTGCGAACTTCTAGGCCTCGGCATGGGAGCTTCCCTCCGTAAAACAGTTGCTGATCTACTTGCTCTGGCCCTGCTTTTCCCTCTGGTCACCCCACTGCCTCTTTCAACCTGTTCTGGTGCTGCACTTGCCTCCCCCTCAGAAGCACTGTCTTGACTAGGCTTACCAATCCAGCTCGGGTCAGTCACCCCATCATCCACCAGCTCTTCCTCCGATTCTTCACTCTGCTCCCCCCTCGGACTTACTGCCCTGACAACAATATCACTGTTTGAAAACCGTGTCTCATCATTATCTGACACCTCTTGACACACTACTTGTCCAAACTCTCATCACCCACAGACTGTGAAAGTTCTACATTTTGGTCATCGGGACAGAGCAACTGCTCAGGTTGCTGCTTAGCAGTGGTTTGTGTTTCTGGGTAGGGTCCTGAAAAGAGTTCCTGTGAGTATGCCAGATATGAATCCATATTTTCCGTGGGGTGGGCAGGCTGGGGGGAAGGAGGTTGATCAGGAGGAGCCAGGTCTACTCCCTTGGCTAGCATGGGTGGACTGCGTGGAAGACTGGGTGGTGGATAAATTACTGGACACATTATCCACTATCCACGTCATCACCTGTTCGCACTGTTGTGGTTTCAATAGTGGTGTAGCACATGACCCTGTAAGTTGCAAGTTGAAGCTAGGGAGCGAAACTCTACGGCGTTCCACTGCTCTCTCATCAGTAGGTACTATGTCACTCTGCCCAGGACCACGGCCTCTGCCCCTTACATCACTTGCCCAGGACCACATCCTCGTCCTCGACCCTTCCCCCTGGGTTCAATATTTTGTATATTCACTAAACTGTAGAATTAATATCTGAGGCCAAAACCGTATTCAGTAGACAACAGAATTACTATCTGAGGCAAAAAAACATATTCTCTAGACTGCGGCTACTGTACCGCACACCACTCAATTTTTCACTGGACTGTAGTATATATAACTTAGAGAAAAAACGTAGTCTTTAGACTGCGGCTACTGTACCGCACACAACATAATTTTTCACTGCACTGTAGTATATATAACTGAGAGAAAGAATGTAGCCTTTAGACTCTTGCTACTGTACCGCACACGGCAGAATTTTTCACTGAACTGTAGTATATATAACAGAGAATCAAACATAGTCTTTAGACTACGGCTACTGTACCGCACACGACAGAATTTTTCACTGCACTGTAGTATATATAACTGAGAGAAAAAAACGTACTGTTTAGAATGCGGCTACTGTACAGCACACTACAGAATTGTTCACTGCACTGTAGTATATATAACTGAGAGAAAAAACGTATTCCCTAGACTGCACTACAGATCCCAGCAAGCCAAGGTACAGCAGCAGCAAAAATGAGTACTGAGAGGACTTTGGGTAATTTCTTTGGGGTCTGTGTGGACCACGTGCTGTCCCCTTTCTTCCACCAGTCGCTGTGCACAGTGTGCAGCCAAGATGGCGGTAGCTGCACTACAAGTCCCAGCCAGCAACCAGGAGGAGACCAAAAAAAAGGTGCTTGTAGCCCTTAGAAGGGCTGTTGGGTTCTTTGAGGATGATTCCTGCCTAACCAAAATCTAAATTGAGTCCCTAACACTCTCCCTGACAGACAGCAGCTCTATGCCTAATCTCATCCAGGCGGCGTCTGAGGCGAGCAGCACGGGACCAGATTCTTATATTCCCAGGTCATCTGATCTGGCCAGCCAATCCCTGCTATCGACTTGTAGGGGTTCCACGTGATGCTAGGAGGTACCAAAGACTCTCCTGCATGTTGATTGGCTGAGAAAAAGGCGCCTAACATGCAGGAAGAGGAAGATGCCATTTCCTTGAGTATCGCGAGATGCTCGTCCGAATATCGAGCATGTACGAATACCCTAATGCTCAAATGAGCACCAAGCTCGGACGAGCATGTTCGCTCATCTCTAGTAATAATCACAAATTCAGTGTACAAACACATAATGAAATGATGTTTGTTAACAGAGCTGTTTATATAGGAAAAATCTGCAGACGTGAACAGAGGTGTAAATGGAGGCTCCAAAAGCACAAATATGCCATGAAAATGGCACGGGATCAATAGATTCCTCAGGATATCTGTCCCCAGTCTTTTGACCACATGGGAGAACCTATCCCAACTTTGTTACTTTATTCATTATTTTGATCTGATGAAGCTGGACTTATGCCAGTAGAAACACATCTAGATGTAACTAGGGACTGATAAGATAATGTAGGTGCCAGTTGGTAAGATTGCTCTTCTGGTTACTCCAGAAAGGAGAAGCATAGAAATGGATTGACCGGGTGAGCTCTATCTATTCTCATTCATTGCCATTCACCAGATATGACCTGGCTGTGGAAGCATCATGTTACCTAGAATGTGCACATATAGAACTTGATAGCCAACATACAGCCTATGGGTAGTAAGTGAACTTTGACTGTTGGTGTACCACCTGGTATATACAGTACATTTGGAAAGTTTTTAGACCTTTTCACTTTTTTCGCATTTTGTTATGTTGCAGCCTTTGTGCTAAAATTTAAAAAAAACATGCTTTCCGCCATCAATCTGCATTTAATAGCCCATAATAAGAAAGTGAAAACTGAATTTTAAACATTTTGCAAATATATATATATATATATATATATATATATATATATAAACAAAAAATAAAACAAAAAATTCACTTGGACATAAGAATTTAGACTCTTTACTATAACACTTGAAATTTAGCTCTGATGGCCTCCCATTTCTATTGATTATCTTTGAGATGTTTATACACCTTGCTTGACTGGAGTCTACCTATGTAAATTCTAGGGATGAGCGAACCAAACCGTAACAAACCAGATTCGTTACGAACTTTCCCAAAAGTTCGGTTCGTCACCAAACCGAATTTTGAGAAAGTTCATAACGAATCTGGTTAAAATAACGGCGACGCAAAATATACGCATATTTATTGAGAATGTACGCTAATGCGTACATATTCAGTTAAGTAGCGTACCTTTGACAACGCTAGACTGTATGTTCGTTACTTGAGTAGGAATGTTCGCAGACGCAGTGTATGAGTACGCTAATGCGTACATATTCAGTTAAGTAGCGTACCTTTGACAACGCTACACTGTATGTTCGTTATTTGTGCGGGAATGTTCGCATTAGCGTACGCATTAGTGTAAATTCTCAAATATGCGTATATTTTGCGTCGCCGTGTTAAAGTCACTTGGATTTTTTCCACTTTTTTCATTGTAATAGCAACTGCAAGTAAACGAAACTATACCCTATCAGACTCCCATTATTGTAGCAGCAATTATTCAGCCGTTATAGCAAGGTTCGTTTTAGGTTCGGTTCGTATGAATCCGAACTTCACGAAAGTTCGCCGAAGCGAACCGAACTTTTCAAAAGTTCGCTCATCCCTAGTAAATTCAGTTGATTAAACATGATTTGGAAACAACGCACATGAGGGCAAAAGAACTGCCTGTGATACTGACATACTGTACAGGTTTGAGTGAAGGCAAGGATCTGAAGAACGGTTCAAAATGTTTTTGTTGTACTGAAAGTTCCCAAGAGCACATTGGCCTCCATAATTCTTAAATGTAAGAAGTTTGGAACATATCAAAAGTAATCTCAATTTCCAGGGTTCTTCCTTTAGCTGGCTGCCCTACAAAAGTAAATAATTGTGGAGAAGGGCCATGGTAAGAGAGGTGACCAAGAACCCAATGGTCACTGTGGCTGAGCCCCAAAGTTCCTGTGTACAGATCAAAGAAACTTCCAGAAGGTCAACTTTCACTGCAGCACTCTACCAATCTGGACTTTATGGCAGACTGGCCTGAAGGAAAACTCTAATCAGTAAAGGATACATGAAAGCACACCTGGAGTTTGCAAAAAAAGCACCTAAAGGACTCTGACTATAAAAAGCAAGATTTTCTGGTCTGATGAAACCACGATTGGACTTTTTAGCATCAATTATAAGCATCATGTTTGGAAAAAACCAAGCACTGCCAATACCATTCCTACACTGAAGCATGATGGGGCAGCATCATACTGTGTGTGTGTGTGTGTGTGTGTGTGTGTGTGTGTGTGTGTGTGTGTGTGTGCGTGTGTGTGTGTGTGTGTGTTTTACTGGCTGGGGCAGGAAGACTGGCCAGGCTTGAAGGAAAGCTGAATAGTAAAAATTACAAATATTTATGAAAACCTGATCCAGAGTGCTCTGCACCTCAGACTGGACTGAAGGTTTATCTGCCAACAAAACAATGACCCTAAGTACACAGCCAAGACAACTCAGGAGTGGCTTAGGGACCACTCAGTAAATGTCCTTGACTGGCACAGCCAAAGCCCTGACTTGAACCAAATTGAACATCTCTGAAGAGACCTGAAAATGGCTGTCCACCGATGGACCCCATTCAACCTAAAAGCACTTGAGAAGATTTCAGAAAGTCTCAGATCTCAGAAAATCTACAAATTCTACTGAGCAAAGTTTTTGGCATCATACCCAAGAAGACTGGAAGCGATAATCCCTGCCAAAGGTGCTTCAACTAAGTACAAAGTAAAAGGTCTAACTACTTATGTGAATATAATATTTAAGTTTTCTCATTTTCAATAAATTAGCAAAGATTTTTAACATTATGTTTTCACATTGACATTTTAGGGTATTGAGTGTAGAATGATTTTTTTTTTTAATTTTAACACAAAGCCACAAGATAAAATGTGAAAAAAGTGAAATGGTCTGAAGATGTATTGTACTATTGTTGATAATTAGGGGTTATTGCTTATCTGCTTATCTACCTCGCTACCCTGCCTTAACACCTTTGTTTACCTATAATGAATTGCCCTATATCAACAATTGTTTAACAATTTTTAGCACATATGTGTTAAAAGTGATGTTTTAATATAACCCCCCATTCTTGTTCTCATTCTGACTATTTTCCATGATATTATTCTTTTATTATTTTAGAAAATTTGCTTCCCTCTCAGCAATTTTGCCCTACTCCTCCATACACATGCAAGCTTCATTCTGCCACTTATCCCCCTTAAGTAAAAATGATCCGAAGTTGAAATTCAACATATTTGATCCTTCTTTCATTTGTCAGGGGATACTTGGTAGGCTCTAAACCCTTTAGATTGTTGACAGTGCACTCAGTTAATTTTTCACATTTATATATCATGTCTTTATATAGCTTTGCTGCAATATTATAAGTAATACATCTATTATGATATTCATATAGCTTTGCTGCAATATTATATTTATTTAAGCAGACCCATCAGAACACTATTCTTATGGTACTCAAAGCACACTGCTCATAATCGGCGTGTTGACAGTTCTCAATTAACAAATGGAAAATTTGAGAGCAGAAAAAGTAAGAAAAGTAAATGAAAACAGTAAAAAAGAGTATAAAAATACAAAAAATGAAAGTATAAAAGCAAGAATATTGATTGATTTATGATTTTATAGAAAATGATAAATCTCCACTCATTTCGCTAACAATTACACATTTGTATTGTAGGAACGTTTTGCTTTGCATCCTGGATTGAGGACAAAAGTGAAATAAAGTTGTATTTTTCCCCCTCTCTCTCTCTCTCTCTCTCTCTTTCTATTTTTTTTTTACTCTTTGCTCATGGTTTGGCTTAAAAAAAATTGTACAAAAACGATACGAGTAAGCATGTATTAGGAAACTGCAATAGAGGATTATTTCCTAATATAATTTTGCTGTAAAAACTCAATTTATCTGTGAAATGTTTTGATAATGTCATCATCAAATGCAAGTCAACAATAAATTACAAATTGAGTTGTCACCAGTTTTAGAACAGCTTGTACTCTGTAGTCCATTGACAGATTGTAGGTTGTCATAAACATCGAATTCTTTTACTATTCCTACTTTCTTGATGTGTACTCAATGTGAAAACAATAACTGAATCCTTTATTATGATAGGAATGTTTAAAAGTATCATTCCTATTATTTTCATTAATATTATAAAATAGTCAAGATAACCAGAGCAGCCTCTGAGTTACAGGGCATCTGTCAGCAGATTTGTACCTATAAAACTGGCTGACCTGTTACATATGCGCCTGGCAGCTGAAAGCAGAACGTTTTGGTATATTCAAATGGTCCTCTAGGAGTAAAAGGGACATTGTCTTTACACCTAGAGGGTCTACTCATGCACATGCAGGTCAGCCAGTTTCATAGGTACAAATCTCCTGACAGATGCCCTTTAAGAGAGATGTCTCATTACAAAGATTTATGACATATCAACTTGCAAAGTGGCTTCATAAGTATAGCATAAAACAATGTTTAATCTGCTACATTGTTTGAACATTTTGAGCCCCAGCTACTGGAGCATCCCTCAGTATAATGTTACAGCCATTAGGAGGCTCTATTCTCCTTCTGTCTTTTACTCTCTGGTTCTTTTTGCTTATTCCCATTTACTATTCCCCTCATGTTTCTGGATTGCACTTGTATGCAGTCTCAGTAACTCCCTAAACTACAGTCTATAGGGTTGCATGCGATATGTTAAATTTAATTTTGAATACAAAGTAAAGGGCAAGATAAACATAAGTCCCTAGATTAATAATGGTATTTTTATGAATTTTAATATAGTTAACTCCACAGTTTTCAGAACAGAATTCTTAGTCAGAAAATGAATTCCCTTATCAAATAGGTTACATAGCAAAAGTTAAATATAACTGTAATTATTATAAGCCTTATAGGAAGTCTTCAGTTGGGTAAAGTATAATTATCAATCCTGGAAGCTCATGTTCTCAGTTTGCTTTCCCCTTGCAGTCATCCATAGCTGTTCCACCACAACGCAATATTTAGCAGATAGTGCTGTTTCTCTGAGTCTATCATCCATTTGCTTTTGGATAAAATTCAATTCTGTATCTTATTTGACCTTATTTTTGTATGCCTGTCAGACACGGGTGCCAGCTTTTTCCTGAGAACTGATTATTTCTCATAGCCTAAGGTACTGTCAAAAAATCAACGCACACAAGTGCTTTCATCTCTATTCCCTTGAAGCAGCAATGCTAATCACATGACCATTTATAGACTGGGGCATGAGCAGGTAGCACCACTGAAGGCAAAAATATGTCATTCATACTTCTCTGCATCAATGCTTACAAAATGTTAAACCAAGTGCCTCCATTGGGAGTTATATGATTGTGAGTTTTACATTGTCTCCCTCTCTTCCTTTACACACAGATATACACATATTATATACAGTACTATATAACAGTTTAGGCATGTGTGGAAAAATGCTGCTAATAATGCTTTCAAAAATAGAAGAAAAGGAAATCCTGGAAGTGATGATATGACCACCCCCCTCCCCTCAGAGCCTGATCTCAACACCATGAGTTTGTCTGGGATTACATGAAGAGATAGAATGATTTGAACAAGCCTATATCAAAAAAAGATCAGAGGTTACTCAAAATGTTTGGAACAAGCTACCAGCCCAGTTCCTTCAAAAACTGTGTGCAAGTGTATCTAGAAGAATTGATGGGAAATGTCTGTAAAATTCAGATCCAATACAATCAGAATTTTAGGTGATTTGATTCAGGAGAATTTATGAAGAGAGAGGAATGTGAGATCATTTATCATATTAATGCCACAAAATACAATATTAAATAAATATGTGTGGATACAGAATGCATGCATCAGAGCATAGCACAAATACAATAGACAAATTCACCACAAAATAATTATCAAATCTAAAACTAAGAAATCTCATAAAACTGCTTTTTGGCATGAAAAAATAAATCTGCTTATGCTACAAAATTACAACAAAATTACACTAATTTCTATTCAACAGATACATTCTACCATTATAGTCTCTCCAGTTCAACAAAATCTACTCCAATTCTCTGTTATTTTATCAAGTATGTTGTTTATACACAGCTTAGAAGTACAGTAGGCCACATGATGAAGTTTAAATCAGTCAAGTGCTGACCACGGGGATGGCACAACAGTCGTATTATCTCACATCCATTATTCCTTCTACTCTGTACAACCATAACAATCCACATAGCCCCTAACAAAAACATTTACAGTATGCTTTACAGTAGGCATCAAGAACTCCTCCTGTAATATATAACTTTTTTGCCATCTCCCACATGGTGTGTTTGTTTCAAATGCCTTCATTGCCCTTAGTACTTCCAGTCATCTAACATCCAATTCTTCTGTTCTTTAGTCCTATTTATCCTTTTAAAATCAACCCTCCTAGTCAAGAGCTCAAAAATGGTAAGATTGTTGCTACCAACAGTGATGCTTACTTGATAGTTATTTTCCTGAGATCTTGCTCCAGATCCATTAGGGCAGAACAGCGTTTAACTACATTTCCTAGTCTCAGACACTCCTGTCATCAAAGTGGGGAAAAAAATTCAGGCTGTTCTGCCCCTGCCTGGACTTTTTTTTACTTTCACTATTTTGCACTGTATATTGCAGAATGTGATGGGCAAATAGCAAACACACATGGCAGATGTGGTGACCATTGTTAGGCCTCAGGTCTTAATGAGGCCACAAGGGAAACCCTCCCTCTGATAAACTTTATAGATGCTGTTTACCGCAGCATCTAAGGGTTAGTTACAGCCATAACCCATTGTTGATGGGGCTTGCATAGCTCCTGTACCCACACAATGACACTGTATGTCTGTTACTGTGATATACAATTATGCCACTTAGTACATAGTTATAGTTATATAGTACAGCATTTATCATGACATACAATTGCATTATTAGGATGGTCAGGGATTAGTTACAAATATGGTCTATTTTCTGTCTGTAAGGCAGCATCATTATGCTATCTGTTCACTGTTGCCGATGAAGCCATAATTAGTAATCAGTGGTCATTTGCAACTAAATGCCTTATGTATCAGCCAATGTAAAAGAAAAATTGTAAATGAGTATCCTGGAAATAACAACATTTTGTCAACTGCCCGTAGCCTGCATCTCTGAACAGTTACCTGATCCACTCCACGCTGATTCTGGTGTCTTGCAGTTTTGACATCCAGCGCATCATGGGCAAGCTCATATGCTCCTCTGCAGCCAGTGACTGGCTTCAGTGTTGACATGCAATGCCACAATCTGAACATGGAGACACCAAAGGCATGACAGAAGACCGGAGTGGTGGGGAGTAGGTCAGTATGAATCTTTTGTTCAGAGAGGCAGACTGCTGACAAAGTTTCATTATTTCTGGAGAACCCCTTTAAGCTGGTCATATATATTAACTTGTGGGTGAAAGCTTGTTCATCTGGTTTTTATTTCTTCCTATTTCTCCATAAAGAGGTACACAACTCACTCAAGTAGGCAGAATATGTTCAAAGGTGAGAGGAGGATAAGGTGTTTGGCAGTAACATTTCTCCCGTGGAAAAAAACAATTATCATGTTATAATTAAGTTTGCCCGTTCTAATCTTCTGATCCTTTTTCTACTTCAACATTGGTGTAAAGTTAAGAGTAAAACCCTTTACTTGGTCCCCTTTATGGACCAATCTATTTTTTTTTTATCAGAAGATCCATCTGATTTTGTAGCTAATAAAAATGGCCAGACTCTATTGACTCTAAACGGTTGTTCAGTTATACATTGTTTTGATACTTGTCCATTATTTTTCGCTTTAAGTTCTGATCATCTTTTGTGTTCAACTAGACAATAAAAGGTGAGGCTAGTGCATGACATAATATGAAAAAAAATGCATAATTATATTGATATAACGATTTAACTTGAAATATATGGTAAATGTCTAATTTGTATTTGCTTTTCATTGGCATTGACAGTGTAGGACTAGAGCAATGTAAATTCTGTTTCCATTGTGGCTATATGATTCTCTGAAGACAGTATTACCATTTTTGGAGCCTTTCCAGGTCAACAACTCACATATTTAGTATACTTTTTATTACATTATACAAGGCAACATGCCAGGCTAATAAATTAATAGAGCTTTGCAATTAATGTTTATAGATATTGTATCATATTGTCGTAACACTATTCTGGGCACACTGCCAAAATAAAGTTTCCTTCTAAGACGTGTCTTATTCTAAAAGTTATTTGATGGTTAGCAATGAGGAATGTGTTTATGGTAACATATTATTAAGAACAACCCACAATCATAGCTGTCCTTGTATCTAATCAAGTATTTTGACCCTATAGTAACCATAGTATCAAGTACAACAAGTCCCCAGGCGATAAGCAAAACAACTAGATAGATAGAGCGCTTGTAATTAGATGATGGCATCACTTGTAAAAACAGATTTCTAAGATTTGATTTTCACAGTAAAAAATTGATTCATATGTTACAGAATTAATGGAGATCCCAATTTTTAAATATCCACATCACTAAATATAATTTATCGCAAAGATAATTCTAGATATTTGACACTTGATATTCTGTTAACTTCTCTGTCTCACACAGATTTATTGTACAAGACTATTTGCCTCAGTTGGTAACCATAGGGTCAAGTTCAATAGAATATGAGGTAAATCACAAAACTAATTTTAGCATATATAAAAATGCTGTAAATATCCAATAGGTGTGGGTTCTACCTCTGGGACCTGCTCTTATATAAAAAACAAGTTCCCATCTTTTGGTAATTGTGAATGGAGAGGGTGTCCCGCTTGCTCTGCTTTTTCCATTCAATCAAACTAAAGTTTCAAAAGTAGCCAAGTAAGCAATTGGTTATTTTCTTAATTACAAAAGAGTGTCTTCACCTATTAGATATTTATGACATATCCTGTGGATTTGCCATAAATGTGTAGATGAGAAAAAAACCTTTAAGGCGCTTTTAGCTCTGACATCATTAAATCTCCCCTCCTTTGACAATATGAGGGGAAGCCTTAGTCTAAGACTGTGCTGACAGCTGTCATAGACATCAGTACAGTTAATGTCAAATGAGCATCTGTCTGTTTGCTCAATTCTGAAGAGAACCCATGGAAAAAAATCAGGGAAGTTTTACATTTTTTTAAATTTATTTATTTTAACACTAAGGCATTCTAATGTACTCTTGACTCCCGAGATATCAATTGCTTGCCTTTACAATTGTTCCACACAACATGCTACCTATGTCTCGCTATGTCCTATGTGAAATTGCTGACATTAAGTGTTAGGGGCACATTAAAATTTGCATAAAATCACAGTGATTTGTATTTGACTGAATCAATTGATCATGTCTAGAGACAGTAGAGTCAATTTACCAGGTTGGAGATCTTTTTGATATTTAAACATGGCTTGATATATATTATTATACTGACACCTACATAATAATAATCATGAATTATTCTTTATCGGCTAATTATTAGCAAATTATTTTGAGTGAAAGATCATTTTGGCAAAATACAGTTTTAATTGGAAAATTAATTTAAAGGGGTTCTCCAAGTATTAAGAAAATACTTAAAGGGAGTCTGTCACCTCATTTTCACCTATATAGCTAACAGCAGTGCCCCACAGACGATTGCATACACATCTCAGACATACCTGTGTGCACTGTGTGTCTGTATTCCTTGTTCAGAAAAAGCACTTTTATTCTGCAGGAAAACAGCTCACAAGTGCCCGGCTCTGCTGCTGCTGCTGCAAACCAGACTGGAGGGGGGAGGGCAGCTTTAGCTGCTCATATCTTGGGATTAGTAGCAGATAGAACAATGGTTCTGACATTCTTTGAAAGCTGACCAAGCTTTAAAATGATACCACAGCATTATATCCAGTATATCAGAAGATATAGCTGTTAGAAATCGAGTCAGGAGAGAAAGCTGTTTTTAGTTTCACTTTCAGCCGGGCACTTGGGAGCTGTTTTCCTGCAGAATAAAAGTGCTTTTTCTTGACATGTAATACAGACACACAGTGCACACAGGTATGTCTGGGATGTGTATGCAATCTTCTGTGGGGCAGTGCTGTTAGTTATATAGGTGAAAATAAGGTGACAGACTCCCTTTAAATATTACTTTATTATAAATATGTTCCCAAATACATTTCATTAGTTTTAATGGCTTGTTTTGTCTAGGGAGTAGAGATGAGCAAATCATTCAAAATCTGCTTCGCCGAATATTCGCCGAATTTCTGACAAGATTCGCATTTAAATGAACTTATTCGTCGAATCTACGTTAAAAAATACACGTTTTTTGCGAACATTCCTGACCAAATTACGTACGTACTGTCAGTGTAGTTAAAATAAGCAATACCTAACCATTAGCGTACGAATCCTTAGCGTACTATTGATGCGTGATTGCGTCATACGCACGAGGCTAGGCCGCGGAGTACAATCTTTAGAGGCAGTCCATATGAACTAGAAAAATAAGGTGCTTACTGCTGCTAGCTATCAATAAGTGAATAATTTACTAAAAACACCGTACAATAAGTGCATAATAGGACACATTGCAGTACCAGAAAAAAAGAATACACACAATGGGCTAAAGTGCTGAACCATTAAAAACACTGTAGCTAAAATACAGCAAATACATAAGTATACAAACATTTTAGTGCAATCAATTTCACATTTGCAAGCATAAAAGGCTCAGATATACGTTTGAGTCTCTCCTTATGGATCCTAGTTGGCATGATAAAAAACTGTCTGTCTAGAACACATATTCCAAAATTCAATTGTAATTCACGTCAGGTTAAATTGTAATCCAAACAGGTAATGTGTAATCCACATGGATAATAGAGAATAGCAGCAAATAGAGAACCTTTTTTGGAAAAGGGGGCTCCCAAATAACCTGAGAAGGGGGTAAAAAGGAAAATAGGCGCACTTCGGCGCAACAGGGAAATTTCTGCAGAATGGGGGGAGTCCTGACAGCCATGCCCATCTGGGTGAGAGTCAAACAGGGGCAACAGAAACTAAACAAAAACAACTGCCAACTAGCATCTCACTCGTCAGGTGCAGTCAATGGTGTGGCTCCCATAGGTCCTCCTGCAGTGTCCTTGACACTGCCAGTAGTTGGGTTCCTCATATGAGGGACCTGAAGTCCTCATCGCTCGAGCTGCTGCTGAAGCTCATCAGAGGATGCTCCTGCCTCTTGTAGGCCATTCTCGCTGCGGTGGTGGAACTCCAGTGCCCTCTTCTTCCTGAAGTTGGACTTAACTGGGTCCGGGTGGTGGTGACGCACGCTGCAGCCATTTTTGCTTTTCCGGATGCTCCTGCTGGGACTGCAGGGGTAAGGATTCCGGCTGCAGCGGTTCCGGAAAGGTTGCATCCAGGAAAGAAGCCCCAGCTTCCCCGGATGCTGCAGGCTTCATCTTCCATGGCAGCTGGTATTGGTGGACCACCATGGATTGGAAGGTGAACGATAATGTGGTCAGCTGACCCAGCTGTAAGGACTGTGGTGGTGGTGCTGGCAGTCCAGGAATCAGAGGCTCCGGCTGAGGCTTTTCCATGAACTGGAGGACGCCATCTGGGAACTCCTGCAGGCAGCGCAAGCGTCCTGGACCTGGTGGTTCATCCGGCCACACTTCTGGTTTCGTTCTAGGGACCAGAGGCTTTGAAAGGAGAGTAACCCTGGTCGCAAATGGGCCTTGGTGTATGGAAGGGGTGGATCTCCTCCTGGGCAGCGAAGTGGACGCTCCGGCCGCCTCCACCGCACGAGCCAAAGCAGACGTTCCAGCCGCAGGAGCCAAAGCAGACGTTCCAACCTCAGGAGCCAAAGCAGACGTTCCAGCCGCAGGTGCCAAAGTGGACGTTCCAGCCGCAGGTGCCAAAGCAGACGTTCCAGCCGCAGAAGCCAAAGCAGGTGCTCCAGCCGCACAAGCCAAAGCAGACGCTCCAGCCACTTCACGAGTCGCAGCAACAGCAACCTCAGCAGGTGGTAAGGAACACAGAGGCACTGAAGCTGGGTTTCTCTGGCAGACTTGTGACACCTTGATGTCTTGAGCAGGTGGTGGTTCAGATAAGTCATCTCCAAAATACATCTCATTCCAATTTGGACACAGCTGTTTTTTAGCCATGATGCTTGCCTCTTGCTCTGAGGTCAGCGCTGGTCTAAACTGGTTCAGACTTCAGAGGGGGGTGGAGTACAGAAGAAGGAGTCTTCACTCCCTATACGTGCAAAACAATTCGATCCCAGTGGGCCGGGTTGTTTTTTTCCAGTTCTGAGGGGGGCGTATCTTCACTTCCCACTCTTGCGTGGGTGTATCGTCATTGTCCCGCCTCACGCAGAATGCATACATTTCTTACATTTCATACGTATCGAAGCGAATCCAAAGAAATTCGGATTTGTTTCGCAGCTGAAAATTTCCAAGATTCGATAGGAATCTACGAAGCAGCAAATAGATTCGCTCATCTCTACTAGGGAGCAATCATCAAAAGAAATAAAATGGCTGCCGTCCTATTAATATAAACAAAACCTGTCCTAATCACACAGGAGGACAAGTTACTTCACAACACTGAGCTAAAGAGCTGCCTCTCTGTAGAAATGGAGTTGATGAGGAGACATGAAGTACAGAGAGGATGGACAGGACAGACTGTGGTAATGTGGGGCTGTGGTAATGGAGACTGCATACAAGAGCTGCTGCTCATTACCCTCACTCTCCTCTCTGTACTTCGTGTCCACTCATGAACTCCATTCTCACAGAGATTCAGCTGAAGATCTTATCATCTGTATTCAGTATTATAATCCCTAACAAGCAAAGCAGAGAGGAGGTTGAGCTCAGTGTTATGAAGTAACTCTTGTGATTAGGACAGGTTCTGTGTGCACTAATAGGATGGCGGACATTTTATTTCTCCTAATGATTGCTCCCCAGACAAAACGAACCATTATAGCTAATGAAAGGTATTTAGGAATGTTTTAATAGTAATGTAATATTTAACTATTTTCATTTTCTTAATTCCCGGAGAACCCCTTTAAGAACAACCTGTTACTGGTACAAAATCTTTCGGGATCTAGCAAGCAGGATTACTCCTGGTTTCCCTTTGCTTTGTCTAAAGACAATTAATCCCTATACATAAATCAAAAGCAAATGAAAAAAATTTGGAAAAAGCAATATAAAGATATAAATTCAGTGAAGATTTGCAGAACGGAAGGGTGCTATGCAGAACTCAAAGCTTTTGGCACCACTCTAATACACTGCCATCAGCTTGCATGGGTGTTTATTAAACATGTTGTATCAGATAACAGTAAACCATAAACAGTGCCAAAGAGCTTTAACACCTTTTCTTTTAGAAATTAATTGTGGTCTGAGAGAAAAGAATTTACCATTATGAAGACTGGATTTCTAATGTCAACATACTTCTTTGGCAGCTGTGCAAAAGCTCAACCGACCAGGATTGAGCATACTCAAAAAGTACAGACAGAAACTCCTGCCCTGGGTGAACATTTAGCATTACACATTATGTATATACACTTCTGAAAAATGAAAAAAGAACACCTGGAAACTTGCGTTGAGATTGACAAAGTATAAACTAATTGGTGTTTGGTCAATAATCACACAGCCATGGTGGTGTGCCCTTTATTTTGGGTTCTGCAGAAGGGTATATATTGGAGTAAGATCACAATAATACTGGGTGGCATTTCCCCTTGCAGGAATACAGATGGCATGGTAACAGTCAAACAGATTCTGGATATTCTCCTGTAGTAGGTCATTACAAGCTCTTTCAACTTGGATTTCATGTTCAACCATGGTGGCTGTTGGCTGCATGGGAGATCAATTACCTCATCCAGTCCCAGACATTGCTAATTTTGGAGAAATCTGGTGATATAGCTGGCCAGGGAAGCTACTGAATATCCTGAAGAAAACATTCTCTAGCCCGGGCAATCTGTGGGCAGGTGTTATCTTCTTAGAGCACTATTGTATGTCTTCTAACCGAATCAATAAAGACAATAGGACTGGTACCATTATGTCCTGGACATACTGAAGGCTGGTCTATGTTCCCTTCTCAAATACCAGATGGGAATGGCAATGGTTCCTAATGGCACCCTACACCATAAAGCCTAGTGTTAGTCCTGTGTGTCTTTGCATTATGCACGATGGCAGTAGATACTCTCTAACCCTACTTAGAATTCTGACACAACCATCAATGGCAAACAGTACTGTTTAGTGATGAAATCAGGATACACAGAGGACCAACACACACAAAACACAAGAATATATAAGAATAATGCTACTAACTTACATAATTGAAAGGGTCAATACATTTTTTGCATAACGTTTGATCTTTCATAGAGAGATGTCAAAAGTTTAGATAGAAACATAGAAACATAGAAGATTGACGGCATAAAAAGACCACCTGGTCCATCTAGTCTGCCCTTTTATTATTCCTTTATTGTTATCTTAGGATAGATACATGTTTATCCCAGGCATGTTTAAATTCAGTTACTGTGGATTTATCAACCACCTCTGCTGTAAGTTTGTTCCAAGCTTCTACTACTCTTTCAGTGAAATAATATTTTCTAATGTTGTTCTTGATTTTTCCCCCAACTAACCTCAGATTGTGCACCCTTGTTCTTGTGTTCAGTTTCTTATTAATAACCCTTCCCTCCTGAACTTTATTCAGTCCTTTAACATATTTAAAGGTTTCAATCATGACCCCCCTTTCTCTTCTTTCCTCCAGACTATACATATTAATAACTCTGAGTCTTTCTTGATAAGTTCTATGCTTTAGATCTTCCACCATTTTTGTAGCTCTTCTTTGGACCCGTTCTATTTTAGCAATATCCTTTTGCAGGTGAGGTCTCCAGAATTGAACACAGTATTCCAGATGTGGTCTTACTAGAGCTCTATACAGAGGGATCACAATCTCCCTCTTTCTGCTTGTTATACCTCTAGCTATGCAGCCAAGCATACGATTTGCTTTCCCTACCGCCTGGTTGCATTGGTTACTCATTTTGAGGATGTCAGAGATGACTACCCCCAAATCCGTCTCTTCTGAAGTCTTTGTTAACACAGAACTGCCAATACGATACTCAGATAGAGGATTTCTTCTCCCCAAGTGCATTATTTTATATTTGGAAACATTGAACTGCAGTTTCCATTGTTTTGACCACTTATCTAATAAAGATAAATCATTCTCAGTATTACAGACACCTCCTGAAACATCAACCCTATTACACACTTTTGTGTCATCAGCAAATAAGCAAACCTTCCCTACCAAGCCGTCCCTTATGTCACTTACAAACATGTTAAACAGAACAGGACCCAGAACAGATCCTTGTGGCACCCCACTTGTAACCAGCCTCTGCTCAGAATACACTCCATTAACAACAACCCTCTGGTATCTGTCCTTCAGCCAACTGCAGATCCACTGAACTATCGAGGGGTTAAGTCCAATTCTTGATAACTTATCTATCAGCTCTTTATGAGGAGTTTTAAAAGCCTTACTGAAATCCAGGTAGGCGATATCCACAGCACCACCTTCATCCAGCACTTTAGTTACATAGTCAGAGAAATCAATGAGATTAGTCTGACATGATCGGACCTCGTTAAAGCCATGCTGGTTTGGGTCCATCAAGTTGTTTGTTGTTAGGTGGTCAATTATCTTCTTTTTTAGTAGAGTCTCCATCATTTTTACCACTACAGATGTCAAGCTAACTGGCCTATAGTTACTAGCTTCTTCTCTACTACCCTTCTTGTGAATGGGTACAACATTGGCCATTCTCCAATCATCAGGAACATCTCCTGTAAGAAAGGACTAATTATACAGATCAGACAGGGGGCCAACAATCACAGATCGGAGTTCTTTAAGAACTCTGAGGTGGATGCCATCCGGACCCTGAGATCTGTGACAGTCTGAGTGATCCCTAGAATGAAAGGAGAGAAGGGCAAACATAGCAAGCGCTCTCTACCCACTGCACGAGATGGGCTCCATTAAAGTCTATTGGCCCATCTTCATCCCATCCCCAGCAGCAAGAAGACAAAGAGCAAGAGAACAATATGCATATGCTTCTCGACCCTCGATCTAGGGATCAGTGGGTGTCTCAACGTTCAGACCTGACCAATATAAACTTTTGATATGTCTCTATGACATATTAAACGTTTTGTAAAAAGTTAGCAACCCTTTAAGTCAACTGCATGATGTTGAATAATGAATTCAACAATGGGTAATTTTCCAATTACTAAGTGCTGTGTTTTCCTTTTTGTTAAGCATGGAGATAACCTGTATTAATGTAAATCCATGTCAAATCTACCATATATCCCTTTGTCAAATAATTTTATAACTCTGAACCTCTGTGCATATGTGCTGTTATATATGAACACTGAAGTCAGTGACTGGCAAGCAGTAGTGACATACAAATAGTTGACCTATCACACTTATGATATGGCAGAAAATAGACACAGTGGAGACTGGAGCTGCAGGGCTGATGCCAGGACCCAACAAAAAGGTAAGTGGGGTTATTTTTACCAGTCTCCAGCTCCCCATCTGCTTTGCAAAAGTTTATTTAGTTTTGGACAGTATCTTTAATACAGATCCCAGAAAACACCCTCCCTTAATACAAAACTCAGGCCAGACCCCTCTTATTAAAGAACTCCAGACTAGCTCTTTCTATGTACAGGACTAGATACTTCCTTTGTAAGACCGCTGACCGGACTACTCCTTTATTAAACCTACTTTAAAAAATATATATATTTACTTATACTCTTGGTGGCGGTGATTTTGAACTTGATATTTCAATCATGTATTAACTTTGATTTCTGGTATGGTAGTGTTGTTGTGTGTTTATTAATTTTTGTTGTCACGTGTGGCACGTCACTTTTTATCACTGTAGGGCACAACTCACGTGTGATCACTTATTATATATATATTTTTTACCTTTTATGTATTCACTTTATTTATTTATTCTATATTTTTTAAACTATCACATGAATTGCTACTTTTCTGACAAACTATAAAGGAGCTATTGTATTTGATTATGAGATTTGATTATAGAAATATTGTATATTCTTATTGTAATTATATATATACATGAGTGGCACTTTAATATGTTTGCTGATATATATATTTAGGTATTCATTGGTATTCATATGGGTAGAGATGTACAGTGCCTTGCGAAAGTATTCGGCCCCCTGGAACATTTCAGCCTTTTGCCAGATTTCAGGCTTCAAACAAAAAGATATAACATTTTAAATTTTTGGTGAAGAATCAACAACAGGTGGGTCACAATTGTGAAGTGGAACGAAATTTATTGGATCATTTAAATTTTTTTTGTAATAATAAAACTGAAAAGTTGGGCGTGCAAAATTATTCGGCCCATTTACTTTCAGTTCAGAAAACTCACTCCCGAAGTTCTATTGTGGATCTCTGAATGATCCAATGTTGTCCTAAATGACTGATGAAGATAAATAGAATCCACCTGTGTGTAATCAAGTCTCCATATAAATGCACCTGCTCTGTGATAGTCTCAGGGTTCTATTTAAAGCACAGAGAACATGATGAAGACCAAGGAACACACCAGGCAGGTCCATGATACCGTTGTGGAGAAGTTTGAAGCCGGATTTGGATACCAAAAGATTTCCCAAGCTTTAAACATCCCAAGGAGCACTGTGCAAGCCATCATATTGAAATGGAAGGAGTATCAGACCACTGCAAATCTACCAAGACCCGGCCTTCCCTCTAAACTTTCATCTCAAACAAGGAGAAGACTGATTAGAGATGCAGCCAAGAGGCCCATGATCACTCTGGATGAACTGCAGAGATCTACAGCTGAGGTGGGAGAGTCTGTCCATAGGACAACAATCAGTCGAACACTTCACAAATCTGGCCTTTATGGAACAGTGGCAAGAAGAAAGCCATTTCTCAAAGATATCCATAAAAAGTCTTGTTAACAGTTTGCCACAAGCCACCTGGGAGACACACCAAACATGTGGAAGAAGGTGCTCAGGTCAGATGAAACCAAAATCAAACTTTTTGGAAACAATGCAAAACGATATGTTTGGCGTAAAAGCAACACAGCTCATCACCCTGAACACATCATCCCCACTGTCAAACATGGTGGTGGCAGCATCATGCTTTGGGCCCGCTTTTCATCAGCGGGGACAGGGAAGATTGTTAAAATTGATGCGAAGGTGAATGGAGCCAAATACAGGACCATTCTGGATGAAAACCTGTTGGAGTCTGCAAAAGACCTGAGACTAGGACGGAGATTTATCTTTCAACAAGACAATGATCCCAAACATAAAGCAAAATCTACAATGGAATGGTTCAAAAATAAACATATCCAGGTCTTATAATGACCAAGTCAAAGTCCAGACCTGAATCCAATTGAAAATATGGAAAGAGCTGAAAACTGCTGTTCACAAACGCTCTCCATCCAACCTCAAAGAGCTTGAGCTATTTTGCAAGGAAGAATGGGCAAGAATTTCAGTCTCTAGATGTGCAAAACTGATAGAGACATACCCCAAGCGACTTGCAGCTGTAATCGCAGCAAAAAGTGGCGCAACAAAGTATTAATGCAAGGGGGCTGAATAATTTTGCACGCCCCACTATTCAGTTTTATTATTACAAATTTTTTTAAATGATCCAATAAATTTCGTTCCACTTCACAATTGTGACCCACTTGTTGTTGATTCTTCACCAAAAATTTTAAATGTTATATCTTTTTGTTTGTAGCCTGAAATGTGGCAAAAGGTTGAAAAGTTCCCGGGGTCTGAATACTTTTGCAAGGCACTGTACCTTCAATCTACCCTGTATACTGACAATGTTAGTAGCGAGACCGATGCGTTCCAGTCTGGTCCAGTCTTTTCTTCTATTTTTGATATGTTCCTTTACTCAACCCTCAGGCTAGAACCTTTTTTCTACAGAGAACAGACCCTAGATCAGACATACATGCTTTCACTCCTCCCTGTTCACTCCTCTTCACTGATAGGAGCTAGATGCAGGAGTCTGGGAGTCTCGGAGAGAATTCCGTTTTTCTTGAGTGTGCTGGACAATCCTGGAGAGTTGGCAAATGTGCCATAACTAGAGATGAGCGAACGTTCTCGTAACGAGCACTGTAGCGCTCGGCTCCCCTGCGCTCGCATGGGCGCGGGCATCCGGATCCGTCCTCCTCACCCGACGGATCCGGATGCCCGCGCCCATGCGATCGCTGGGGAGCCGAGCGCTACAGTGCTCGTTACGAGCACGTTCGCTCATCTCTAGCCATAACCATGATATAATGGAAAATACTTGAGTGGGTTGTTACATTTACAAGGTTCTATAATTTAATCACAACCCAAAGAACCCACTCAAATTTGCTTAAAATGATTATAAAGCAATAATTAAAATAGGACTTGGAATAAATTAACACAAAAATAAATGTGATATACTGTATATGACCTGCCTGAGATGTTCCATTATAAAGCTGGTTAAAAGGTTTTACAACTGTGATGGCATACCAGAAATACTAGAACTACTAATAGTGATACAATTAAGTATATACATAGTAGATTCTTGCTACAAATGCATGAAATTATGTTAAATGGATGCTTTGACCTTAGCTTCAATTTGTATAAGAAAGGGAGATGGAAAAGCAGTTTGAAATAAGATATATTAAGTATTTGGCACTGGTGCCTGGTCTCCTTAGAAATTTAACTTAGTCATAGTTTGGGAATTCTAATAATGAATCTACACTAATTAGCTATCTGCATTGTGAAATTAATTATTGTTTAAAGGGTGTAAATTTGTATTAATTGCATTTTTATTGATAAAACCCCTTGAGTCGGGAAACAGTATCCATGAAAACCCATACATATTGTACATCGCTAAATTACACTTGTATGGACCTATTGAGTACAGTATAGTGAAAGTTTCAGTAAGCTAATTTAGTAATCCTGATACACTTAACCATATTCTGACTTTAATAAACTTTCCAGCTTTTTAATGTCCTTGTGTGCTTACATTTAGATGGTGTTCAATGGTGGATTGTAAGACCCCTTTACACAGAACAACTGTGCAGGTAGTTATTGAGAACAAACCATTTGTTCCAGATAACTGACTTATCATGAGTGCCTCCACTGTATGGGGCAAAGCGATCACTACTGCAATTTCTTGCCACCATACAGATTAATTGTTTCCGAGCAGCAAATCATTACATGGGATAACCTGCTACAGAGAATGATTATTTATGTGACCACATCAGTGATACTCTCGTCCAATGGTCAAATGCTTGTTTTCATCTGGTGATCAGTGGCACATTTACCTAAGACAATTATCAAGAATGATAGTTTCTAGGAACACCTCTTCTTGACAACTGCCCCAAATGCCAGCTAGTGTAAATGGGCTTTTAGGACAGGGCAATTATCAGGAATCAGCGTTCCTAGGAACTCTAGGAGAATCTCTTGCTCTATAACATGCTCCCTGCAGATTACACTGCATTTTTTGTTCACGGATCCTCTTTAAAACTTTTGGATCAGATGCAACTGCTACCTTTGTACCCCTAAGTGTATACATCTGTAAATGGTAAAGTGAGATACTGCATGTGTTGTATAAGTTACTGTAATATTAAAAAGTTCCTACTGTATATTTACGGAGAAACTAAAGCAAGCATTGAGAAGAAGATCATTTCTATATCCACAATGACTGAACACATTTTATCTAAGTATGTTCACTGGAGATTATAACTACTTAGAATTTTAAAAAGCATTTTGAGTTTCACAATGCTTATCTCTCTCACAGAGCTATTGACAAACCATAGCTTTGTCAGCAAAGGTCCTAAATGATCATAATCCTAAATGACTGATGAAGATAAATAGAATCCATCTGTGTGTAATCAAGACTCCGTATAAATGCACCTGCTCTGTGATAGTCTCAGGGTTCTGTTTAAAGCACAGAGAGCATCATGAAGACCAAGGAACACACCAGGCAGGTCCATGATACTCTTGCGGAGAAGTTTAAAGCCGGATTTGGATACCAAAAGATTTCCCAAGCTTTAAACATCCTAAGGAGCACTGTGCAAGCCATCATATTGAAATGGAAGGAGTATCAGACCACTGCAAATCTACCAAGACCTGTCCCTCTAAATTTTCATCTCAAACAAGGAGAAGACTGATTAGAGATGCAGCTAAGAGGCCCATGATCACTCTGGATGAACTGCAGAGATCTACAGCTGAGGTGGGAGAGTCTGTCCATAGGACAACAATCAGTCGAACACTTCACAAATCTGGCCTTTATGGAAGAGTGGGAAGAAGAAAGCCATTTCTCAAAGATATCCATAAAAAGTCTTGTTAACAGTTTGCCACAAGCCACCTGGGAGACACACCAAACATGTGGAGGAAGGTGCTCAGGTCAGATGAAACCAAAATCAAACTTTTTGGAAACCATGCAAAACGATATGTTTGGCGTAAAAGCAACACAGCTCATCACTCTGTACACACCATCCCCACTGTCAAACATGGTGGTGGCAGCATCATGGTTTGGGCCTGCTTTTCATCATCGGGGACAGGGAAGATGGTTAAAATTGATGGGAAGATGGATGGAGCCAAATACAGGACCATTCAGGATGAAAACCTGTTGGAGTCTGCAAAAGACCTGAGACTAGGACGGAGATTTATCTTCCAACAAGACAATGATCCCAAACATAAAGCAAAATCTACGATGGAATGGTTCAAAAATAAACGTATCCAGGTCTTAGAATGGCCAAGTCAAAGTCCAGACCTGAATCCAATTGAGAATATGTGGAAAGAGCTGAAAACTGCTGTTCACAAACGCTCTCCATCCAACCTCAAAGAGCTTGAGCTGTTTCGCAAGGAAGAATGGGCAAGAATTTCAGTCTCTAGATGTGCAAAACTGATAGAGACATACCCCAAGCGACTAGCAGCTGTAATCGCAGCAAAAGGTGGCGCAACAAAGTATTAATGCAAGGGGGACAAATAATTTTGCACGCCCCACTTTTCAGTTTTATTATTACAAAAAAGTTTAAATGATCCAATAAATTTCGTTCCACTTCACAATTGTGACCTACTTGTTGTTGATTCTTCACCAAAAATTTTAAATATTATATCTTTTTGTTTGAAGCCTGAAATGTGGCAAAAGGTTGAAAAGTTCCAGGGGGCCGAATACTTTCGCAAGGCACTGTACCCTTTTTGCTCGCCATTGTATTCCTGATGAAGGTATACTCTAAAATGTATAGAAAGCTGTAGTTATTTTTAAATTCTTTAAATTGTTCTTTAATTCTCCATGTGAATGCAGTGACAATACAGCCATGTATACAGGCAGATAAGGGTTGTCATTCTTGGATCGGAGGAGGGCTTGTATTGAGCCCTCTGCTCAATTGTTGGAGTTATCCCAACTAGCAATTATCCACCGCATCCCCTCCCCATATTAATACCTGCCTCCTCACATACACCTCTCTCAGGGCTCCATACCAAACATATCAACTTAAATCCTATGTACAACTTTGGGGGCAAATTTTTTTTTATTATTACATTGTATTCATTTTGAACTAAAATCAATTTTTAATTGGTCTTTATTAAAAATATTGAGCTGTTTTCCTGCACAGCTTTCAGTTTATCTAGTAGCTGGTTCTAAATTTTCTCTTTGCTCCATCAGGCAGGGAGCTGATGGGCTCCTTATCTCTGATCTCTGACCTTATAAACACTCATTAAGGCTCAATTCTTATTATTATGATAATAATGTATCTTAAATACTTAAATACGTAAGTGTTTATGACATGTTAGTAATTTACAGATAAGGGTTCTTAGATGACTGGCACAAAGTTAAAGTGAAAGTACCACTCACACAGCTAGAAAAACCCTTTTTGACAGAATGGCTCAGTATATTATTAATAAAGACCAATTAAAAAAAAATTATTTTTAGCCCAAAAGAAAAATTGCCCCCAAAGGTGTGCATAGCCTTTTAGCAGGCCTCCAATATTGTTTCTCTTTATTAAAACAGAAGTTACTACTAACCCGAGGATTCTAGATAATTTGAAATACAGATGACATTTCCTTTGACACAACACATCATGACTTCATATTTTAATTGCAGGTAAACCGTTACATGAAGCAGTTAAAAGACACCTTCAGATGTCCTGGATCTGTCTATACAGAATTTGGGCCAGTGACAAGCAGTTAACCATGAGCAACCAGAAAGATGACATATGAATAACTGCAGGAGGCATTGAAGCAAACCTGGGCAATCAGTCAGTTTTGCCCTTAACTGATCTTGCAAGTAACCTCAGTGCCCTCTCTGTACTGTAGTAGAGCCAGCCCTGGGGCTTCAAAGTCATCTCTGTGCACTTATCTATTTCATCCTTCTTCTAAGGATCTTAGGTATTCTTATCCTTATCTGCCGTTTCATTCATACTCTGTATTACAAGTACATAACAAGTTAACTTATAACAGTAGCACTGTATAAAAATCTTCTGTAATATTCAGGGTTGCAATATATATCCGCTCTTACTCACAGTGCATGCATAAAATTAATGTAATAAAAGTTGAGTTAAAGTAATCCTGACATTTATACAGTTCAATTTTATTCAATACTGGATAATGTGCATTATGTATTTTGAAGTTGTTCTCAAAATGCCATGTTTTATAAACTGATCATATCTACTAAATGGAATGCACTGCGGCTTTTGTCATTGAGTGGACCGTTTCCCCAGTAATACGGTCACTGATTAATGTCACCGTTCATGACTGATTGAAAGCACAAAATAGAACTTTACTACAAGCATGACTTAACTATTCTAATTCTGTATCCTATCTGCCCAATATTATCCACATAAAGTTGTAAAGTTGTAAAGGCATTATTCTGGTTGCATGTATATATTCTCCTAATCTTTACTGTGTATGTCTTTAAAGGAAAATTCCAGTCAAATGATAAAAATGAGCAATCACAAGACATTATGTCTTTGGTGCTCTTTGAATCTTGTCATGTGAGTGGTTTTACAGACTTAAAGAAAGTCTTTGGAGCAGATTTATCATAGACTGGTGACATACGCTGGTCTATGATAACCTGCTGCTGGAAACTGCGCTTAGTTTATGATGAGGGGTATGCCTCATCATAAAATAGGGGAATTTTAGTCATTACATCCCAGTGCGCAGGTGCACTTTGCTATGGCTAAATGCACAAGGAAAGGAAAATACATATAATGCAACGGCACACTGCTAACCAGATAAAGCACAAAATGCCATAGCATTCTTGGCAAATATATTTTGTACAAAATTATCTGGGCCAGTCCACCAAATCGTCAAGGTGATCTCTGTAGAACGGGAACTCGGCATGCATGTTTTGGTACCTGCATCCCTGTATTAGAGGCCTTTGAAGCACCATAAATGGCAAAAGGCAGAAGGGACCCATCATGCATGTGGAACCAAACACGCCCTGATTATACGGAAGCCAAGGTTGGCACATAACAGGTAGGAAATAGTGTTAGGTTCCCATTCTACAGAGATCACCTTGATGATTTGGTGGACGGGACCAGATATATTATTGGCACATAGTGCGGCCACTATGGAGGGGGAGAAGCATTATGAGGGGCACTATTTTAAATATTGGCACATAGTGGGGGCACTATGGTGGGGAAGGAGCACTATGGGGGGCACTATTTTATGTACTGGCACACATGATGGGGCACTATGGAGGGGGAGGAGCACTATGGGGGGCCCTTTATATATTGGCACACATAGGGGGCTCTACGGAGGAGGAGGAGCACTATGGGGGCCCTATATATATACTGGCACACATAGGGGGCTCTATGGAGGGGGAGGAGCACTATGGGTCGCACTATTTTATATACTGGCACACAGAGGGGCACTATGGAGGTGGAGGAGCACTATGGGGGCACTATTTCATATCCTGGCACACATAGGGGGCACTATGGGGCCCTATCTTATAAACTGGCACACATTAGGGGCACTATGGAGGCTCTATCTTATATACTGGCACTAGTGTTGAGCAGCGAGTTCGGCCGGGCATGCCTACGCTCGGGTCTGCTCGGTGTTCGGCCGAACACCGAGTGTACTCGAGCGCAATGCTCGAGTCTCTTCCCCACACTGTAATGTTGATTTGTACGCTAATGTGTACGAATTTGTATGCTAATGCGTACGAATTTGTATGCTAATACGTACGCATTTTGTACGCTAATGCGTACGCATTGTGCTCTAATGCGTACGCATTGTGCGCTAATGCGTACAAATTCAGTTAATTAGCATACTTAGGAAGTCGAGGAGAAGTCGCGATTCTGACCTTTTTTCTATTAACCAGACACCCTCCCCTCTTCCGAGCGGGGGGTGCCTGGTTTAGTCCCATTGACTAACATTATGCTCGAGTGCTCGGCCGAGCACTTGTGTAACCCTAGTGCTCGGCCAGAGCACCCGAGCATACCAGCACAGAGGTGCTCGCTCAACACTACATATAAACCAATTTTATGCTGTATACCTCCTATAGACATGACACTAATTTGGTCATTAGACCTTCTGCCAATGGTTCCATAGTCATAGCTAAAGTGAAAGGGGAGAGGGGACATCCCTGCCTAGTCCCATTGGTGAGTGGGAAGGGGTAAGTGAGAGAATACCTAAGAAAAAGACTGTAGCGGAGGGATTCATATATAATGCTAATATAACCTCCTTAGCCATGGTCAGGATTCCAAACTTATTTAGAACCAGGTTCAGGTACCCCCAGTGAATCCTGTTAAACACCTTCTCAGTATCCAGGGTTAGAAGCAGAGGAGGCATTTGAGGAGACCTAGCAGCTTGGATTATGTTCAAAAATCTATGGACTCCATCTGGACACTGTCTCGTTTTATGAAACCCACCTGATCATATTTCAATAAATTTGGAAGGCTCTCTAGAATTCTATTGGCTAGAATCTTAGAGTAGATCTTTATGTCCAGGTTTAATAGGGAGATCGGACTATAATTAGCGTGGAGGTGGTTGATTTATCGGGCTTTGGAATAGTAACAATAGTGGCGTGGAGGTATTCTGACGGGAAATTGCCTGTATCTATAGCATGCTTACATAGCTCTTTAAGGTAAGGGGAGAGGACTGTCATATATTTTTAAAAGTATATTTATCTGGAATATATACAAAACACTTCCCACGTGGAGCAACAATCACAGTCCAGCACAATCTAATCAGCCATATAGCAGTCAACAAATCTTGGTGAGAACATATGAATGCTCACTCTCCAGAAGCACAATTTATACTTTCAAGTTTATTTATTGTATGTTTACACAATCAATGGCTCACAGGCCTTCCTTCCATTCTGAAAACGCTGAGCTGAGTCCTATCACATACCGCACAGCGTTTCAGTGGTCATGCTCCCTTACTTACTATGTGTATACCAAGCCTATTTTTGGGTAGATTGAATAACAACATCTAGGATTTCTTTTAACGAAATAGGGCTTAACATTTTATTTAGTTAGGATCCTGAGATTTTGGGAGAATCACCTTATTTAGGAATCTAGTAATACTGGAATAGCAATAATTGCTGGAGTTGCACTGTATATTCACAATTTTCTGGGGTTTGTTTCAATTTATTTTGCATTTCTAATCTCTGGATATTTCCTATTAGTATTTGGGACTTCTTCTCTCTCTTTTCTTTTGAGTCTTTAAGCGGCCTGAATAAGGATGCCCCTCATGTAAGCTTTATGAGATTACTATAGCAAGAAAGGGCTAGTGGTAGATGGGCATGGGATAAGTCATCAACTATATATTTCTCATTTGGTGGGTGTTTTAATAAGTTTTTGTTGATACCCCATGAGGAGTATTGACTTTCACCTGAGGAGTCTGTCACATATATACACATACGTGGGAGCATGGTCACTCCTATATCTTCCCTAGATATTAATTGCAATGTGCATTTATCCAACAGAAAATAATTAATTCTAGAAAGTGACGTGTAGACACCTCCACAGGTCAAACAGATCTTCTTTGTGGAGCCATTTTTGGATATTAGGGGGTCTATATGACCTGGTGGAGGTGTCTAGGTCTGGGCCAGTTAGGATATTAAAGTCTCCCCTATAATGAATCTGCCCTGAGAGATAGATTATTCTGATTGTTAGCTAACACTGTCTGTCTCTTCTCCTTCCCAAAGCACAATGAGGCTGATGCTGCAGGTCCCTACCTTATGTAAATTTAGGTCACATGTCACTGCCAGCCAATCACTGCTGGGGAGGTATAGGGGCTGTTACATCACAGCAGGCGTTCCCACAGGCTTCCCTTTGATGCTGATTGGCTGAAAAAACCGGGCATTTCAAACTTGCAGTGACGCACGAATAGTCACGAGTCCGCGCTGCCTCGGGATGCCAAGCCGAAGCAGGCAATATTCGTGTGAATCACGAATATTGCAGCTTCGATTTGCTCATCACTAATCAACACCCTTCTTATCTTCTTCTTACTAAAAGTTGGGAAAATACGTGGAAATTTAGGGTGATTGCATCTGGGGGCATGATCTCTTTGGAAGTGGGTTTTCTGGATAAATATTGTCACTCTTACTCTTTATACAGTAGCTTCATCCCACATCTATTTCTATTTAGGCCTCTGACATTTAAAGATGTGATCTTAATCAGCATTGGTATTACATAACAGTATGCTCGGTAATAAACTCTAACACTGATATGCATAAAGTATGTCCTCTGACATACGGACCCTGATAACTGTTCTATGAAGCAAATAATAAAATAAAACAAAAACTGAACTTTTTATTAAACTGAGAAAGTAAATGGGCAAAGAAATGTTCACCATCTTCTGCCCAGAAAAGTGTTCATATATGTAACTCATCTCTTAGGGTAAGAGGCTGGTCAATACAAATTAACTAATTTAACTTGTTTGAAAAATAATAAATGCCTAATAACATTTTTCTATAATATCGTCATTCTCTATAATCTATCAGTAGAGAAGTCCTGTCTGTATAAGAAGAACTAACACTATAGCATTAAACTAGAAAAGAAAAGACATACTGTAGTAAATTATCCTTCATTTAACTCACCACTCTAGGGATAGCCTCGCAGGTGACATTTTGTTCCTGACCGCCAACCAGAGGAGCTCCAGTTGTAGAAGTTTAGATCTGTCTTCAATAGTGTAAATCATATATGATGATTTGTTTCTAGACACAATCAGCTTATGCTGCCGTGATTGGGGACAGGTTCTTGAGGATCTGTAATGTCACTGCATAGATCAATAGTTAAGAATGGGGATCTCGAAGCGTATTGCTGAATATGACAGCTGCAAGTATCCTCTCTTCTGTTTGGTAAAAATAGATCCTTAGTAGAATGTCTCTTGGAATCTCCTCCACCAGGAATTTTGGTTTGGGCAGGTGATGGGCTCGATCAATGGAGACGTCGAGATCCATCAGCTCAGGAACCAGCATCTTGAAACGATCTTGTAGATATTTGGAGAGATCCGCATTGGTAATCTCCTCTGAAATTCTTTTGATTTTGAGGATGTTTCTTCTGATCGATCATTAAAATCCGTGATTTTATCAGTGGTAGCTTGTAGCTCATCTGTAAGATCATTGTGGGAGTCCACTAGATCATTGAAGGGTTTAGCGTATTCCCTTATTTTGCTTTTGCATTTTGATAAGCGTAGGAGTCCAATTCATCAGTGAAAGTTTGAAGACACTGCACAATGACGTTCATGTTGTAACTTATATCCTTCTGCAGACTCAGCAACATCTTCTTCACTATTACTTCAGTGATGGGCTCATGAGAAAAAGTAAGAGACTGCAGATTAGTGCTTCCCCCATTACGTAAGTAATCAGAAGTGGATTTTTTTATTCTTAGGACCTTTGGCTGAGGGAAAAGCTGTGGCAGATGTTGGAGCATTGCTTTTATTCTTACTTTGCTCCCTTACATCATTTTTTTCCTGGGACTCTGCTATATATTGTCCTAGCTGTGGAGGGGTTGTAGAATAGTTGGAGAGTCTGCTTGGTGATATCTCCTCTTCGTCTAGAGCAGCGCTCAGTGTCCTTGCCATGCTTCCCCGCTCCTTTTCCCTGCTGCGGGCGCCATCTTTGTTTAATACAGCGGGGACAATGTGTCTGATTTCTTCCTCAGTCCACATAGACTTCCCCCTCCTGCGAGACATGGTGGGTATGAGTAATTATCCCCGCTCTGTATTGCTAACTTAAACTCCCCTGCTGCTGCTCCATTATGCTGATAGACACATCATGCTGCTTCTCGTTCCAGAGCTAACCTAAACCGCGGCCATTCACCTCTGTGGCAAGCTCCACTTCCAGATATTCTCAAATCATGACCGCCAAGTGTAGATTGGAGTTGATAAACACAGCAGGGAATGTGTCATCAGAAAATGACTAAAAGTTTAAAAGACTAAAAGTTTATATCACGTTTCTATGTTAAACATTTTTTTAAATATTACTTATTAAAAACTATTAAAATTATTAAAAGTTTTCACACTGGCCATTAGGCCTAAAATATGTCCAGATTTCTATGGGAGTGTTTTTCCTAGGCATACTCTGTGACCTCTGAAGAAGTGAGGAGGGAGCTGTGATTTCACCTATTGTGAATGGGGGATCCTATGTTATCTATACAATGGTGATACCTGTAATTCTAATCCTGCTTGGTGATGATAAAGACATGGCTACTGCAAAGTGACCTGTACAGAAAAGAATGTCTCAACATACTATGAGGCCTAGTGGTAAGTGCAAGAACTGCACAATTTTAATTTTAATTTTTTGTTAAAATATAGCTTGTGACATGGAAAATTAAAACAAAAATCATAAAAAATTCTAAAAAGTCAAATCTAGTAAACATAAAAATGTGATTTAAACAATAAGCCATTCTCTGATGACACATTCCTTTAAAAGAAGTTTTACAAGAATACACATTGATAGCCCATCCTTGTTCCCTATGACCATTGGCAAGCCCGCAGTGCCATAACCTCTTCAAACCTTATTCAGTCACATCAGAGTGCCCATACTGTAACCTAGTCCCATTCAAGTAAATAAGGCTTAGCTTGGGATGATCTACAGTCCCAGGCACAAAACCATGTACAGAAGTACTATCCTGCTAGTGATAACCGTTTTATAAGTAGATGCCAGAATTCCAATTAAGAATTGATGGGCAATCCTAAGGAAAGGCCATTCAATTTGTTTTCCCAGAAAAAAATCATTATAGCTGCAGCATGTGCATAAAAGTATGCTAGTTCTGCCAGGTGCCAGGGTTGGCAGGACTGGCCTGTCTGCATGCCCAACTGACAGATCATCCTAGTACTTTTTTAAATGTCTCCCACTGCGACACCTTAACAGTGTCAGCTTAACATCTATTTTTGCTGTGCTGAGCAGTCATAGCTTTGCCAACAAAGGTCAGAAGTCTAAGTCTTCCTTTCACACTAGCGTTAGCACGGATCCGGCACCTAAAGGGCGCAGTGGGGAAACGTCATAGCTGCGCGCAGGAGGCGCGTGAAGACGTGCTGCCGGCGTCCCGGGCTGGAGTATGTGAGTATGTATTTATGTATGTCTGTATGTTGTATGTATTTCTGTGTAGCCGGATCCAGAATGACCCTCCATTGCAAGTCAATGGAGGACAGATCCGGATTACTGGTGTGTCACACCAAACGGATCCGTCCCCATTGACTTGCATTGGGGGTCATTCCGGATCCGTCTTGGTGCGGATGCCTGGACCGGAGAGAAAACCGCAGCATGCGGTATTGAGCCCCTATGACGGAACTCAATACCGGAATTTAAAAACGCTAGTGTGAAAGTAGCCTAATAATGAAGAAATTTAGGCAACATTAATTTTAATCCCAGTCCAGCATCCATTTCTCATAACCCACAAATATTGATGTAAAAAATAACTTTTAAATTGACCTGGCACTTAATCTGTGGTACACAAATGAAGTTTAAAGAGCATCTATCAGAAAGTTCAACTCTAGTAAACAAGAAATAATGCCTGAAAGGACTGATTCTGTGATCCTGCTCATTATAAGCATAAAATGAAAAGCAAGCTCAAGAGTTGAACAAATAGTTAAAAGAGTTTTTTGATAGTTTTTTACAGATGACCTATCCTCTGGATAGGTCATCAGTAGGTGATCGGTGGGGGTCCAACACCTAGGACCCCAGACGATCAGATGTTTGAGAAGGCAGTGGCACTCCTGTGAGCACCACAGCCTTCTCACAGATTACCAAGCATAGCGCAGTACATTCACTTGAAAGGGGCTGAGCTGCGGCTAGGTCTCGTGACACATAAACGTGCCATCACATGGCTTGCCACCATGTTTTTATTTTCTCCTGCAATTGCAAATGAGTACATGTGCTTGTACATAGTCATGTACTATGTGATGCAACTCTCATGGGCCAGTAATGTGTACTTAGTGTAAACATTCAATGGGTCAAGTAATAGATGGCAGGTATGTATCACTGAGGCTGCTACTCTCAGTGATATAAGTCCCGGAAAAGCTATGACCAGTGATGCTAGATCACTGAGTTTGTGGTAGCTGGAGTTTGGGTCCGGGATTTAGGAGTGACTGAAGAGCTTGGGTGGGAAGGTCACTCCCATACTCCATCTCGGGTGTTCCTACCTCAACAGGTGGAGAACTAATTAAAAAGGCACGCTGCCAGGTTCAATGTGTGTGTGCTGGTCTGGAGGAAAGACACATGGGAAAGAACCACTATGCAGAGTGGAATCTCTAGGTGAAAACCTACAACCGGGTGAGAAGCTGTTATCACCACACTTGATTTTTGTTGTTTCCATGAACTGTTGCTGAGTTTGCTGAAGTAAGCCTGTGTTATTTTGCTGTCCATGCCTAATAAAGCCTGGAAAAGAGACTGTCTGAATTGTCCCGTCTCACAATAGGAATATCATTTTTCTTGTTGATGGATATACATAGAAATAAGCAGCAAAACCTGTAAAGACTCATGCACACAGAGGACATGCAGCTCCCTATTTTAGGATGCTTCTGGAGTAGAATTCTTCCATACACCTAATATTCAGCTGAAAAATAAAATCATTGGATGCCTCAGTATTAAATCGGAGCCATACAGAAGTATTCCGCTTAGGCCGTATTCACATCGCCGTTTTATTTGTTATCTATCTGGATAACAGAAAAAGATAGGTCCTTTGTTTTGAGCATCCGTTGTGCTCTTTTTGCATCCTTTTTTGTGAGTCCCATTAGAGATCCATTATTTTTGATGAGAATGGCAGATTTTTTTCTCCCATCCAAAATAACAGATCGAACACATAGGTAGAGATTGATGAAAACTACAGTAATAGAAGGGGAAAGTGTAGTACAGTAGCTTCCCATTACAACCAGAATACCCCTTCTATTTTTCCAAGGGCCACTGGAAGATGAGATGGAATCTAAAAATTTTCTAAAATTGGTTTCGATCTAAATAGTTTGAATCGGCCAATAAATTTGATTCAAGAACTGGTTCTACTCAAATCAAAAGTGCTTTAAAATTTTCTTTCTCTCACTCTGTATATCATTCTCTACCCAAACAAATCACTGAACCAGAATTTTTTCATAAATTTGAATTGAATTTTGGGGGTAACAAATCAATTTGCTCATCTCTAATGAAATCCTATTGGTTGCTATCTACAGTATTTTCCCTTCATCCTCTGCTCTGATTGGCAAAATATAATCTTCTGTGCCAACAAATAAAATCATAAGAGACATGATGTGTAGCACAGATTATTGTATCTATCAAATGATTAGTTTTAAAGAGGCACTCTGCACTGGTTAATCCAAATACAAAACATACATTCCATAGGACATGGGACTTTCAGTAGACTTTATTCAATGTCTGATATTTGATACTCATTTTATTCCCATTACTATACATGACCATCCTCATTATATATGTCGAGTTAATTCAATAACTCTATTCCATAATTCAATAATACAGTCAAAGGAAAAATGGTAAAAATGACATGTTGTCAATTCTGAGGGTTTAGAGTTTTTGGTCAAATAGTAAAAGACCATGCATTTTGATGCAGGAATTGCATCTTAGTCTGGTCATGCATAAATAAATCACTGCATCCAGAGCATTAATTAGGTCAAGCAGGTGCCAACCCCATTGCCCTATGACCTCGTTAACACATTTACAGTTGTCTATTTATACACAAACAAAAGAAGCATCGACACTTGAATCTTTGAATGAGACAAAAAAGTAACAACAAGCAAAACAAATACTAAATGAAACAAAAAAAAATGAAACTCGTATATGAAATACAAATGGTGGGATATTACTAGTGTCAAGGATAATCCCCCCCAAACTATCTACAGTATAAAAGAATATACTGTACGATACTCACAGCTTACCACAATTGTAATAAATATTAAATATCATGACGAGTAAAAAAAAATGCTATTTACTGGCATAAATTCAAACTTGAGAAATTAGAATGATCAGATTAATGTAAGTTATATAACACTTTCTCTTAAAATAGTCACAAACTTGCTATTCAGGCAAGAATCAGAGAGAAAGACACCTCAGGATCAAAAACCTTGGAAAGCTCCCAGTTAGGAATACTTGACCTCAATTTAACCCTTGACTCAGCAGTGACAGCTTGAGTCAGGGTATAACATACAAGTATCTGGGGAAGTAGGTCACACAAGGAAAATACAGGGAAAATCTAGAACTTTTCTCTGCATTCCTTCATTTCATTGTTCCTTAAGTTACTTGAAATCAATGCATTGCATGCAGTTTCCAGTGTGATATTAGCTTTGTATAAGGCAGTCAATCCACATGGAAATCTACACGTAGGTAAAGTTAGCTCTTTCTTATGTCAGTTCAGCTGTTATTCAGGAGAGATCGCTCCCAGTATCTGCTGCAAATCATAATAACAAGTTCTGAAAATGAATGGAAGGTAATAAAGACGCACAAAATAACCAGACGGTTCTAGGCACACAGTTGAGGAAACAAATGATTCCTAATGTCATTGTGAAAACTAAGTTATGTATGGAAGCTGCTGCATGCTACCTAATGAACTAATGCTGGAAGGATAGAAAGAAGCACAGTCTGTTACCCTCCATCTGCCCGGTAGTGTGTATATTCTGGCTGCTGGTCATTCTGGCCTCTGGATTTCGAAGGTGACTTCTGCCTGCTTCTCCTATGGGCTCCCCAAATGAATTCTCAGTCCCAGAGGAAATCAGTGCGGGTGTTCACAGCACAAGTGAATAATTTACAGGTGTCTGGTGTCAGTGTCCCTGTCCCCACCCTGGCTTTGCTGTGTCCTGCCACTGCAGCTGCTGCCTCAGAGCTTCTCTCCAATAGCAAAGCAGGGCATCTATTAATACAAATACCAGCTGGCCCTTATCCAGTCTTTACAGAATGGGAGAATAGAAAAGCTCAGACCAGATGGTCAGGAGGGAGGGCTAGCACTTAAAGCTGTAAAGCACACAACATTGACCCATGCTGGATTGACAAGTTGCTGCTCTGGAATTCTTACAATGTGTTAACTCAATTCCAATACTGATCATACTGATTCTATAAGAAATATCCTGAGAGCATGATTAAAAACACACATTTCTGTTATACACAGGAACTATATTTTCATTTTGAACGTCTTAAAGCAAATGACATTTATCATGTAGACAGAGTTAGTACAAGGCACTTACTAATGTACTGTGATTGTCCTTATTGCCTCCTGTGCTGGCTTCATTAATTTGCTGTACTTACTATATGCCATGGTTGTTATTAATATAATATAATAAAAAGGATGATGTTTTAATCCACGTGAAGCTAAATTAATTCTTTGCCTAGATTTGTCTACACTACTGGAGTGGCTTCCGTGCTCCAGGGTAACTCCATTTACTGGACCAACTGATCATGTGTACTTGCTTTCAGGATTAAAAATATAACAGATGCTTAAAGGAAATGTGTCATCAGAAAATGACCTATTGTTTGAAGCACATTTTTATGTTAAACAAGTTTTTAAATAATTTGGTTATGTTATTTATAATTTTCCATGTCCATATCTATATTTAAACAAAAAACATAATTCCTGCAGTTTTAGCACTGGCCACTAAATCTAATAATAGGCGCCACTTCTTGGTCTGTAAAGATCACTTTACTGCAGTTATCTGGTTACATTACAGACTCATTATATTACCTGTGTGTACATACAGGATCCACCCTTCACAATAGATGATATCACAGCTTATCTACTCCCTCCTGACCTCTGTACAGGTCACTTAGAGTTAACATCAGCTTAGGCAAGATGGTTGCCCTGATAATCATGTTCAGGAAATAGAATAAAGAAATCAGAAAATTAAAACAAATAAGTAAAAAAAAAGTATTTTTGTCGCTATCTGGTTTTAACTGGCAAAAAAAAAAAAAAAATTCAGTGACGCATTTCCTTTAACTAATCTATTACAAGTTCCCTTTGTTTCAATGCTCAATGTATGGTACTCATTGAACAGGAAGTGATCCATTGATCTCATGACAACTCACCATTCACTGTGTATATGACTACTGAGGCCAGCTATTGGCTGAACAGCCACATCATGAATAATAGTCCAAGGGCCATGGGGGAATGTTAAATCAAAGGCTGGGAAAGATTAGGTTGTGCGCTAAGCAGAAAGAAAGAGGAGACAGGCTGCATAGGTCTAGTAGAGGAGACCTCTGTATCACTGCTTCAGCGGCTGTGCCCTCTGAGAAGATGTAGAATGAAACAATCAGGCATGGACCTTTGGACCCCAATCAAGCACCTAATGATCCTCTTGGTGGCCCTGCCCAACGGAAGCAGAGGGATGCAGGTTTGCACAGACCACTGGATTTACAGTTTAGGTAGGAACCATTCCCTAATGGAAAGGATAGAATACTATAGAAATAACTCGATGTTTCCCATAACAATTTATGGATCTTAATTTTTGTACTGGTGCTAGTTAATTTGATTGGATAATCTTATATGTGTGTATGTGTTTACAAGTCATCTCTTCAGTGATCCTTTTCTTTGTTTTTGGTTGACATTTTAGGGGCTACAAAGCCAATTACTAGTTTTTTATAGTATTCAACATTCAAAATTAATAATACTCTATCTTAAGGGACCACTGATATACCCCCCAGATTCATGAAAAAGCATCAACAAAAATATGTAAAAAAATGTTGTGACTACACAAAAAATCACTGCCTGATAAGGATGCTAAAAGAAAAAAATAATAAACACTTTATTCAATTTTATTTAAAAGTATCAAGTGGGGCAGGTTCCCCTTATTAGTGGTATCACAGGCATAGACCTTAATAGTGTGAGTGGCCCGGGATAAAGCACATATACACCCCCAAAAATTGGTCACTGCCACTAAAGTCTAACAAAACTATATGGTGAGAGGTGACAATAGTATTGGGCCACAATAATGTGTGGTCTTTATCTACACCCCTTAAACATCTCTGATATAACTTCACATAGATGAATGACAAAATTGTCTCTCTTAACGTGCTCAACGCGTTTCATGAGGGATATCCTGACTCATCAGGAGCATAGAGAGCACCAGCACAAATAATAGGCACTTGAAGATATAGTGAAGATGGGATCACCACCGCTGATGGTTTGCAGTCACCAGAACAAAAATGCCAATAGTTACACAGGAGTATACAACCCCAGCTGGTGTGCTGAGGCTGCGTGCCTAACACTGGTATGGCCGTGGCGTGCACACCTCTACGTGCACCTTAAAAAGAAGAAGCCCTGCCTATAGGCCGGAGCCATCCAATCGCGTCGCACTGCCTGACCTGGCGAGCATGCCCACTGCATCAGTGCATAGCCTGGGACTTGGATCCCGGTCAGGTAAAGTATAGAAGAGGGATATGGGCCAAAGGGACATTGCAGAACGACAGGAAACCATTTACTAGGCTCATTTGGCAGCCGGAGGATATACAGGGAGTATGTGAAAAGCCCGATATTGTGGATGCGCGTATATAGCCCCATAATGGGTACTGTCGTATATCCACAATTGTCGTATCGTATAATGTAGATCATCGGTGGTAGTAAAAAGCATGCCAGATATTGACAATATATTATCCTGGCAGCTAATGGATAAAACCCTTACAGTGAAGTGAAAAGTTTATGCCTCAATCAAAGGAAAAGGGGAGCGCTGCCATTACAATAGGTGTAAATAGGAAAGATATCCAGTTTGATCCACAGATATTACACAATGACAAAACCCTTCATGTAGGAGGGATTCATTGTGATAAGTGACCCCAGGACCCCCTGAGGGGTCAGGATAAAGACCACCATTCAGTATTTAACCACAAACCATTAGAACAATATACAGCAAAGTCAGTGAATCCCCAAAATAAACGAGGAGAACAAACAGCCTTAGGGTAAAATAGGAGATACTTACACATACCAAGGGTGAACAGATAATAATTATGACAGCTGTTACAGCTATTACGGCTATTACAACCACAATGTGTGAGGGTCATACCACTAGACATTGTGGACGTATATTGTACACCACACTATATCACAGTCTGGTATATACTGTAGACCAGGGATCTCAAACTCGTGGCCCTCCAGCTGTTGCAAAACTACAACTCCCAGCATGCCCCAATACCTGTAGGCTCTCCTGGCATGATGGAAGTTGTAGTTTTACAACAGCTGTAGGGCCACGAGTTTGAGATCTCTGCTGTAGACCAAACAACTGTGGCAAAGGGGAATTATATTAACCAAAAAATAATGTAAAGGAGAAATGGTCCTTCCACCCCTTAGATTTCAGGGTGATCAATATGAAGATCCATTGTGTCTCCTTTCTAAGAACCAATTTGTGCCAGATGCGCAGCCTCAGCACACCAGCTGGGGTTGTATACTATTGTGTAACTATCGGCATCTTTGTTCTGGTGACCACACACCATCAGCGGCTGTCACCCCATCTTTACTTCATCTTCAAGTGCCTATTATTTGTGCTGGTGCTCTCTATGCTCCTGATGAGTCAGGATATCCCTGATGAAACGCGTTGAGCACGTTAAGAGAGACAATTTTGTCATTCATCTATGTGAAGTTATATCAGAGATCTTTAAGGGGTGCAGATAAAGACCACACATTATTGTGACCCAATACTATTGTCACCTCTCACCATATACTTTTGTTAGACCTTAGTGGCAGTGACCAATTTTTTTTTTGGGCGTATATGTGCTTTACCCCAGGCCTCTCGAACTATTGATGTGTATGCCTGTGATACTTCTAACAAGGGGACCTGCCCCACTTGAGACTTTTTAATGGAATTGAATAAAGTGTTTATTATTTTTTTCTTTTAGTCTCCTTATCAGGCAGTGATTTTTTGTTCAGTTTGAGGATACATACAATGCATCATTTGATTTCAGTGGCTAAATTTACACAAGCATAAGTGTGGTTCTCTAGCTGTTATGTAACTCTGTTATGTAGCTGTGAGAGTGATGATTAAGCAATTTATTTATAACCTCCTCCATTCAATACTGTATGTATTCAGATGCCTGTCATGGTTTAACTAATCTTCAGTCTAACCCATTGACATTCTGTCCTTGAAATAACATTCTTTACTACTGAGTGTATAAGAGTGATCATCTGACCCTGTCATTCATTCTGTATTTGTTTGTGGTAAGGAGATCCACAATAGATTTTTGTGGTACTTTTCTTACTAAAGTGCAGTGGAGAGATGAATGTTATTAGTATTCTCACCAGTCTGTAAATATAAAATCTATTGGTTTATAGCAGTTTTCAGCTACATTTGAAAGGAACACCTTGGAAAAATTAGCACATAAGTAATTGTTTCACTTTGAATTGATAGTGGCCTTAGTAAAAAAAAAAAAAGTTGGACCCACTTTAACTACTGGCAGCAGTAACTAAAAATCTAAGATAGCCAAATAATAACCATAATTTATTAAGAAATATTGCTTCCCTATGGTTGCCATTTTTAACATATGCATTTTTACAGTTTGAAAATATTGTTATGGCTAGTATGACCAAACCATGTTTGCAAATGCAAATAGGGGAGGCATGGTGTCATGACCCCTCTAAATTTGCATGTGCAAACTCAATTTATGTTATATACTCATCTGGTAACAGATGAAGAGGAACGGTCCAAATGAAGAAACTTGATTGGAGGGAGTCCAACTGAAGATCACGAGGATTCCCTTTAAAAGAAGGGAAAGTTCGTTAGTGGCGCAGTCACTTAAGTGGAACCGAAGAATCCCCCTCCCAAATCCCTCCCTTAACTTTTTGTTGCGGTGCTAGAATGGCGGTAAAGTCATCCCGTCGGGATGGACTATTTTGGATTGTTGGTTATTATTTATGAATTTATATTTAGTTACTATTGGTTTAATTACACTATGTTCCAAATTATTATGCAAATTGGGTTTAAGTGTCATAAAGATTAATTTTTTTTTGTTTTTCAATTAAACTCATTGATGGTATTGTGTCGCAGGGCTCTTTGGATCACTGAAATCAATCTCAAATACCTGTGATAATTAGTTTGCCAGGTAAGCCCAATTAAAGGAAAACTGGATGTTCCACAATATTAAGCAGGCCACTGTTTTCAAGCAAAATGGGAAAGAAAAAGGATCTCTCTGCTGCCAAAAAGCATCAAATAGTACAATGCCTTGGACAAGGGATGAAAACATTAGATATTTCATGAAAACTTAAGCGTGATCATCGTACTGTGAAGAGATTTGTGGCTGATTCAGAGCACAGATGTGTTCGTGCTGATAAAGGCAGAATGAGGAAGGTTTTTACCAGGCAAGTTCATCGGATTAAGAGAGCAGCTGCTAAAAAGCCATTACAAACCAGCAAACAGATATTTGAAGCTGCTGGTGCCTCTGGAGTCCCTCGAACCTCAAGGTGTAGGATCCTTCTAAGGCTTGCTGTGGTGCATATACCTACTATTCGGCCACCCCTAACCAGTGCTAACAAGCAGAAACGGTTGCAGTGGGCCCAGACGTACATGAAGACTAATTTTCAAACAGTCTTGTTTGCTGATGAGTGTCGTGCAACCCTGGATGGTCCAGATGGATGGAGTAGTGGATGGTTGGTGGATGGCCACCTTCTTGCGACGTCAGCAAGGATGTGAAGGAGTCATGTTTTGGGCCGATATCATGGGGAGAGAGCTGGTAGGCCCCTTAAGGGTTCCTGAAGGTGTGAAAACGACCTCTGCAAAGTATATACAGTTTCTGACAGACAACTTTCTTCCATGGTACAAACAGCAGAAACGTGCCTTCAGGAGCAAAATCATTTTCATGCATCTCATGCTGCAAAGAATACCTCTGTGTCATTGGCTGTTATGGGCATAAAAGGAGATAAACTCATGATGTGGCCACCATCTTTCCCTGCCCTAAACCCTATAGAGAACCTTTGGAGTATCATCAAGCAAAAGATCTATGAGGGTTGGAGGCAGTTCACATCAAAACAGCAGCTCTGGGAGGCTATTCTGACATCATGCAAAGAAATTCAATCAGAAACTCTCCAAAAAGTCACGAGTTCAATGGATGCAAGAATTGTGAAGGTAATATCAAAGAAGGGTTCCTATGTTAACATGTAACTTGGCCTGTTAGGATGTTTTGGATTTAAATAAGCTTTTTATTTCAGTGAATGTGACCTCCTAATGCTGCAAATTCCACAAATGAGCATTTTCAGTTCTTAAAAACATATAAAATGTTTAGAAACTCTACTGTGCATAATAATTTGGAACAGTGCATTTTGAGTTTTTTTTTAATTTTTGAAGAATATACTGTTATCATTGGGAGGTTTGTTCAATAAAATTAGATGTATACTTTAACGGGTGATTACTTTTATTATACTGACTGACATCAGCACCGACCATTTAGGAAAATCAGAGATAAATATAATTTGCATAATAATTTGGAACATAGTATAATTAGGTAACATTCCAGCACCGTGGCCATATTTATCCACTAATAAATAAATTAAAGATCTATGAGTCTCCTTGATTTATTATAGGTTTAGTGAAGTATTTAAATCCATATTAAAGGTTGTTCAGTATATGACACTATGAGCATATACTAGGTCACACTAAATGTAAGAGTAAATGGTAGATGGGACCATTTATTTATTGTGTGATATTGATACAGCACAGGGGCGTAGCGTTGGGGGTTAGGGCATGTTCCCTGGGCGCAGAGGCTGGGGGTGCTCTCCCCACGCAGTGTCTTTACATAGTGAAGCAGGGAGCCGTCACTCCCCTACAGACCGCATATTCTGCTGCTGGCTGTGTGGGAGGAGCTGTGACTGAGGACATAATTACAGTGAGGGGGCACAAAGGAGGGCATAATTACTGTGAAGGGGCACAGAGGTAGGCATAACTACTGTGAGGGGGAACAAATGTGAGCATAACTACTCTAAAGGTCACGTGGGTATAACTATTGTGAAGGGGCATAAATGTGGACATAACTACTGTGAGGAGACATAAATGTGGACATAACTACTGTGAAGGAGCACAAAGGTGGACATAACTACTGTGAGGGGGCACAAAGGTGGACATAACTTCTGTGAGGGGACACAAAGGTGTACATAACTACTTTGAGATGGCATGAAGGTTGGCATAACTACTATGAGGGGACAAAGGTGGACATAACTATTGTGAAGGGGTCACAACGTGGGCATTACTACTGTGAAGGGGCACATAGGCAGGCCTAACTACTGTAAAGGGACACAAAGGAGAATATAACTACTGTGAGGGGGCACAATGTGGGCATTAGTACTATGAGCAGACAAAATGTGGTCATTAGTACCGTGTTGGATTTCTTGCGACTGCCGCGGCAATCCCATTCATTTCTATGGGATCCCTGCTACTCTGGCCATGTCAGGTGTCGTGCGACCAGTGTCACCGTGTAGCCCTAGCCTAAGGGGAAATGTCCTAAATTACCTTGTTATACATTGGGATGGTTCAGTCTTACATGGTCAGCACAGTGCCCACTGCTGGGGAAATCACAGGGGCAGCTACCATCCCTTCCTTGATGTGATTGTTCTTTTTGCTCTATCACCACAGCAACCTTGTTCTGGATCCAGCGGACATCATGCCGACATGCCAGCAAAACCCTGGAGGAAGTAGGACCAGGTGATTCTTTCATTTATTTCAAGGTGTATTGGTACTGCTGTGTACCCAATGTCAGATTTTATTAGTTGGGACTAGGAGAGTATAGTTATGCATTGGGCAGAGTAGAGGAGTGGCTTAGAATAAAAAAAAAAATTCCAAGGCGCAGTATTCGCTCTGCTAAACTTTTCCCTCTTTATGTAAATTTGAGTGTCAAGTGTGAGGGGACACAAAGGTGGACATAACTATTGTGAAGGGGTCACAATGCCGAATCCATTCCTAGCTACACCTCTGCTCCAACACTTCAGGTTTCCTTGACTGAGGCTACATACATTCATACAACTGTTGAAAAAAAAAGTCAATCAAAGACGATTTTTTAATTGATGTTTTCTAACAGATAGCCTTTAAAAATAGCCCCTTCATTTATATTGGTCCTATTTTTTCGCAGCCGTTTTTCACGGCCATTAAAATAAAGGCCCTGTGAATAGGCCAACACATGTCAATGGTTCTAAAAATGAATGTGTGATGGCACAATTAAAAATCCCCTTCTACGAACACACTGGTATCGACACACTGAAAGGCACTGAACTGCATAATTATAATGGAAAAGTTGTAGCTGTTTTTTCTGTAATTAACAGAGGCGCAATTAAACGTTCCCTTCTACAAACACAATGGAATTGATGCACTGAAAAGGCCTGAACTGCTTAAAGGCATTGTCCGGGTATTTTAGTATTGATGACCTTTCCTCAGAATAGGTCATCAATATCAGATTGATGGGGGTCCGAAATCCGCCACCCCCACCGATCAGCTGTACAGGGAGACAGCGTGCACAAATGCCATCTCCCTTCTGTCTTTCTGTCCGCTGCTGTATGTCTCTGGAACATTTTAGAATGTGAGCAGGCATTGTTGCCTCCACTTGTAGATCTACCTAATGGGGCGAATAGACCTGGCTTCACTACTCTCTATGCTCTGGCACTTGCTATAGTACATACTGGTGATGCAAATCAGAGGAGTGACATGCTTTTCATTGTGATGGGGACACCACAAAGCTGAGGAGGAAGAGAAAGATGTTATCTGCAGTCCTACGTAACACCACAGATGAGCCACAGTGATAACTATGAGTCCAGAGTATGCTCATTGCATGTGCAGGTACTGACATTAGGAGCACACAGCCTGAGAGGAGGTTGCAGTGTCAGCACTAGGGGGCCAACAGATGGTATTGAGTTTTGGATTGTGTGATGTCACTGTCACAGGACCCCATGTTCAATGTTTAATGATAATCCCCAATAAGAAAGCCTACCCTGCACTCAAAGTTCAGACGCTCACCTAGGGATTCCCTGAGCCAGCCTGGACTGCATGGTGGAGTCTGGTGCAGCTTGGTGGAGTGTTTTTTTTTTAAATTAATTAAAACAAACATGCAAGAATGAATGTGATATTTTTTCCCCAGAGATATGCCATTTAACTACAAGGGATGGTATTTCAAATCAATATTAAGAAAAGCTTCAGATAGAGTCAAAATGTGTGGTCACAAACAGCAGGGTACATTATTAATGCTGTATTGGCGTTAAAGAGCTTGATAGGGGATGGAATTATTCACAGAAGACCCAGCAGTGTCATAGACAATTATTCAAGTCAATTGGGACACTTTTGATTCTGGCTGAATTTATTTGGACCGAAAGCAAAACAGATTATTCTAAGGAAATTCATTAATCTCTACTGGTGTCCTACCTCAGCCAGTGATTGGCCGAGAAGGCATCTCCAGGCTTTAACTGTGTGTCAAACTAGGACTATGAAGTACAGAGCTTAGGGGACTGGTGAGAGCTGAAATGACACATGAGGGTAAGTAGTGATTCTTTTGTTTTAACTCACTCTGAGCTATACATAAAAAATACAATCCTCTTGTACAGAACAATCCTTTAATACAGCCATATGACCTCCCTGTGCTGCTGTACATGCCATGTATAAACAATCAGGGAGTGTGTCCATATACAGATAAGAGAAGACATGTAAGGCTTCAGTTCCATGCCAAGGACTTTTAGCATCTCAATCAGAAGTGCCAGAGATTATTTTTGCAGCTCCCACATCTATCCTCTGGTGCCCTAAACATTTTTTTGGTCCCATAAAGACCTGAAACAGGAGAAAAGCTACTGCTCCACTGAAGCTAACTTCTTTCTTTGATCTGATGGCAGCTGCTTCCCAGAATGGCAAAAGTTCTCACCAGACAAGCAATTGGAGATGTCAGCGAGGGAGGGCCAGCGAGGGAGATGTCAGCGAGGGAAACATGTCTATGTTTCGGGACTCGAAGGATGCCATTCATAAAGACATAAACATTAAAGTTAGAGCTCATGCACATGACTGTTGTTTGCTGGTGCCCATATTGCAGCCCATAAACATATACAGAACGGAGGCACGTAACCCCATGGAAGCACTACAGAGTGCTTCCATAGGTTATCTGTCTGTGCATCCGCAATGCAAAAAATAGAACTTCTATTTTTTTTGCTGTAGGACTGGATCACAGACCCATTCTAGTTTAATGGGTCTGCATTTGTCTGCGCCAGCCATATGAATGGCACCCATGCATTGGGAATCGCAATTTGCAGTCTTCAATGTACGGAATGGGCTACACACGTACGTGTGCATGAGCCCTTAAAACGATTCTCTCAGATACTCAGATATGGTGACCATAATAGAATGTACTGCACATCTAGAGGAAAAAATGCAGGAAGTTTGAAGTTGTCAGGAGTAGTTTGGTTGATCATGATAAGGTATAGAAAGACATTATGGCAATAAAATTGAAATTAACCGATTTAGATGATCAGAAGGAGTAAAATAAAAATGCATATAAAACACAAAGGCAGGTCGGCAGCACACACTTCCACCACCGCAATCCAACTCCGCGGGGTGCAATTACACAGGCGGTGCTCAATGGTGAAAAAACATGCCAAATATGAAAAAATTAAAAGATGTATCCACGGCACTCACCCAGTCATATAAAGTGCAGTCTATTGAATCTCAATATACAGAGAGCATAAAACTCAGCACCACAAGCCAGCCTACGGCCGTTTTGCATCTTGTGCTTTTTCAAGGCCTAGTGGAGTGGATGTAAGCATGTATTTTTAACCCCCATGCTACCTTTCTCAGGTGAACCATTTCATTATATGAATCACCAAACAAGACAGATAAATTAATCATTGCGCATAATACAAGAAAATATACAATCCAAATTAAAATTAACATATCAAAAATATACAAAAATATAGAAATAAATTGCCGACACTAATTATCACCATTATGTGTATATGCCATATGTGGGTAAAGAGATGAGTGCTACTCTTGCCTGATTTTATTGAATGGAAGTGTTCATATATTTGTTTATACAAAGGATGGATCGTCTTACCAATATAATAAAATTCACAAGGACAGAAAATAACATAAACAATAAAGTCAGTACGACAAGAAATATACCTCCATTCAATAAAAATAGGAAAGGGTAGCACCCGTCTTATTACCCACATATAGGTTATCTGAGTGTCCTCCATGTCTTCACCCTTTAACCTCTGTACAGGGATCTGGACTCTACTGAAGGGGAGCCAACAGGCTTCTCCCTCTTAGCAGTAGTCTTTGTTCAAGTGACTGCTAACCAATGGAGGTCAAGAGGCAGCCGTACAGAGGACCAAGTGATCAGGTAAAACGGTCCGAGATGGGGTCAGTACGGAGAACAGGCAAGAGTCAGAGTTAACTTCAGACATCAGGCAGAAGTTGGTACACGGAAGAGGCAAACAAGCTACAGGCACATCTTTCAGGAAACTAGGGTATTACAGGGTTGCCAACCAGAATTTTTCTTTTTTCTGGACAACTTGCCCAAAAATCACGGACAGCCAACATTTTTTACGGACAAATTGGAAAACCATAATAAATGATAAAGATTATAATTAATGCATGTCTATAGCTCAATATACTGATAAGAACTCATTACCAGCATTTATTGTGAGCTGTAAAATGATGATAATTACCACTAAAATAATCTAATCAAGTAAAACCAGCCTATAAAAAAATCACGGACACATCTATTTTTTTCACGGACACAGGAAAAAAGTCGCCTATTTTTACTGACTGTCCAGAAATTTCTGGACAGTTGGCAACCCTTGGGGTACTAGAACCTATTACTCAGGCATCATCCGACATGGAAATGCTCCTAATGTACCCCAGGGTAATCAGCAATTGGCTGAGTAAGATTAGGGCGAACACAAGCTTGCCCTTTATGAACCAGAGAGAAAGTGCATGAATGTGCTCTGCAGTGAAAGGAATTGCTGGAAAGAAGCAGTCCCTAGCCTACATGGGAGGACATTGCCACTGTGGCAGCTTGGACTGCCGCACAGAAAGAGGGATGCTGGTGGGACCAAAGCCAAAGCCCTGGAGCTATAAATTGGGTGAGAAAGGCTGAAAAATAACATCTCATGTTAATCATAATATCTGGTGAAACTAATAATAAATAAAAATGGTGTAACCCATGCTTTATCTTTCCCTAAAAAAGTTACACCTATTTTTTTTACAAGTGGTCTCTAGATGTTCCACAAGAGGGCAACAAATCACCTCCAAGGAAGAAACCATCCAACTGAAAAGGGCTATCCATTGTTTTTATATCATGACCTATCCTCTGGTATCTCTGTGCTGTGGAGGGGGTGGAGGGGGGTAAGCACTGGCTTTCATAAAGGCTACCTTTTTTGTTATAGTTCTCAATTGCAAAATCTTTATGGTTATATAATCTTAAGGGGCAAAATTGGCCCCTCCATGTATACATTTGTTAGTATTTACACATCCAACTCTGACCAAGTGGATTGGCTGCTGTCTGTGTTGTCACTTGTTTCTCACAGGAAGGATGCAGTCATACTGGCGGGGATCTTAATGTAGCTTTACATCCCCTTCAGGGCACCTTCTCCAAATGCTCTTCAATATACAGAACACTTAGAGCTCTTAATTCTAGATTACAAGATTTGGGATTGATTGATGTGTGGCACTGCTTTAACCCTTCCTTAACTGATTTTTTTTATTTTCTTGCTTGTGATACCTACAGCAATATAAACTAGCTTTTCATTTCTAAAGAACACTTGCCCCTATGCGCTACTGCTTGGATAGGAAATATGACATGTTGGATCATTCCTTGATTTTATGCTCTTTTAAACCTGCCATCAGGTTGGGAAAGGTATCGAAATGGAGGCTGAACAAATCACTCATAGGTACTGAAAAACACCCTAGGCATCTCTATTGATTACCTATCCTCAGGATTGCATATGCAGCATTGAGCAGGTAAACAATGAAGAGGAGGCATCGCTGACACGGCTGATCGGTGGGGGTGCCATTGTAACAATGCTTATCCTTGTTCGCAAAACGGACAAGAATAGGACATGTTGTATTTTTTTTGCGGGCTACGGAACGGACATACGGATGCGGACAGCACACAGTGTGCTGTAAGTATTTTTTGCTGACCCATTAAAATGAATGGGTCCACATCCTATCCGCAAAATATGCGGATCGGAGCCCGCAAAATATACTGTCGTGTGAAAGAAGCCTTATCCTGAGGATAGGTCATCAAAAAAATAACTTGGAAATCCGCTTTAACAAAACTTGAGACTAGA